>JAJPUD010007636.1:0-15066 GCA_023553655.1 Myrmecobius fasciatus
TGTCCTTTAAATTTTTCAAAGAATCATTTGACCTTTCCAATAATCCTTTGAGGTACAGAAGGAAAATGTTATTCTTTATATTTAGCAGATGCAGAAATTGAAGCTTTGAGAGTTAAAATGACTTGTCCAAGGTCACACAATGAGTTAATGACAAAACCAAAAATAAAATCTAGTTTTCTGGTTTCTTTGTTCTGTGCTCTTTCCCCTTTATTAATAAAATGCTTAAAAGTTATAATCACTTATTCACACCATATCCTTTCTACCAACTCATTTTTCAGTTTCCTTCAATCCAGCTTTCATCTCACTAAGACTGACTCCAAATGGTCTCATCACCAAACCCAATGCTCTGCCTCTAACCATCCATCTTATTTCAAAGCTCTCATTCTCCTTGACCTCTATATAGCTTTTGACTATCTTGATTTTGATAATCTCTTGGCTTCTGTGTTATTGTACTCAGGTTCTTTTTTCTCTCTTTGAAAATTCCCTCTCTGTCTCTTTCACTCTTTCTTCCTCTTAAATATTGGTGTCCCCAAGTTCCTGTCCTTGGCCTTCTTAATTAATCTCTCCCTTTTGGATCTCACCACTTTTGTTTTTTCAATGATTATCTTCATGCAGATGTTCAATTTTTCAATCTCAGTCTCTAGTTACCTGATGGACATTTACACTCACATCTTACCTGTACTTCAAATTCAAAACTTCCAATATGTAATTGATCATCATCTTTTATCTATAAGCCTTTGCTGTTCCCAGTTTCCTTATTTCTTTTCTGGACAGCGTCTGTGTTATTTCCACAAAGATCTTGTCCCCCTTTTCTCTATTATTGTCCCTCACTTTTAAAAGCATCATTTCTTACTGAAGATAAAAACGATAGAAGTATTGTTGCATGGTAGACATTTTCCTGTGTTCCTGATTGTGACATTTATTATAACCCTCTGCCTTTTCCATGAAATCTCTCTGGGTCCCAATCCTCCCATCCTTCTGAAGCTCAATTGCCTCTGGAGCTTTGATTCTCCTTTTGTGGCAGAATATTTTCCATGGAATGATCATACTCTTAACAATATTGGTCTCCCTAAGCACCAAATCTCTTCAGATTTGCTAAGATCACATCTTTCATTATAGAATTTCGTTCCTCATGTGGAAGTATTCCTTCAATGGGATCGCTTCTTATTACTACATTGGCTTTCTTTTCTTTCTTTCTTTTTTTTGTTTTCTATTCTCCTGTTTCAATTCTTTTCTTTGTCACTTCACTCATTTTCCTATAGGCACTCTTTTTCCTTAGAGACTCAGGTGTTATTTTCCTTTCATTTCTACTATTGAGTTGATTCTGATACATCACACACTCCTCTCATTCTTCTTCATCCCATTTCCTTTTTTATGCATTCTTTTCAGTCTGCAGTTTAGGCCCCACCCAAATAAATAAAAACATTGATCCAGCTGTTGAAAGACTATTTTAAGGATTACTCCATGGAGTTTCAGGTCTATTCTTCTACCATCAAGTCTATTTAAATTTTACTTTTAAACTTGTTTCCTTGTGTGTGTTTTTTTTAATCTCTTAATGGTCCCTGAATTATAGTTGTTGCTGTTCTAACCCCATAATTGTCTTTCACTTTCCAAAGTGTTTTTTCTCCTTTTTTCTGTGGTAATTTATTTCATTAGAGTCTCTTTGGTTGCCATATTTGTTAACTTTTTTTTTTTTAATTTCCATTATCAGAGGTGTTTGCAAAATAAGTAATCTATTCATATCTTTTTTGGGGGGGGAAGGAAAACTTCAAATGGCTATCTTTTATTAAACTTTTTTTTTTCATCGATGCTCAGTTTTGCAGGATATGTCAGTAGTGTCAAGGAGAACATTTTACAAGGAGAACCTTGTAAAATTGTATATATTATATGGAATTAATGGAACATAAGATCCTTGTGAGTAGACACTTTCTCGTTTTATTTTTGTATACTCAGTGGCTAGCACAGTGTGCCCAATCCATATTTCTTGAATAGAATTGGCACAATGCCACATGAGCATTGCATTTTGTGTATCATTACAGTGTTGCCTCTTTATTCAAACACCACCTACATAATCATGACTTAGTTTGTATCAGGAGAAAGGTAACAAGCATTTAAGTGTCTGTGTGTTTGGGGACTTGGTTAAGAATGGTACAAATATTTCCTCATTTGATCCTGTGAGATAGATGCTATTATTATCCCCACTTTACACTTAAGTAAACTGAGGCAGATCAAGGTTATGCCCAGGGTCACAGAGTTTGTAAGTGTTTGAGATCTGATTTGAACTCAGCTCTTTCTGTCTATAGATTCAGAGCTTTATTCTCTGTGCTATCTAACTACTTCAGAACATAACTAGACAGTGTACAAACAAGTAAAGAAATGTTAATATTTATATTGTGAGTCTGGTATAAAAGAAAAGTTTATTGGAACTTCTAAGTCTCAGATTGGTTATTTGTTCTTAGAGCAGAGTACTATTTGTACTCAGATTAATAAAAGTTGATTGCAAGCATTGAGAGGTGTTGTCTAATTAGTGTTTCTTTGCACTGGCTAACATATAAAATGGTCAGTCAGCTATTGGAGAGCATACTATTACAGAAAAGTATTTCAAAAGCCATCTAGGCTGACTCTTACTTTTTTTTGGAAATGAGGAAAATTGAGATTAAGGAGTTTAAGTCACTTTGCCAAGGTCATACAGGTACAAGTTTTTTGAACTCAGATCTGCTGGTTCCTGAGCCAGTATTTTTTTTCTATTATGCATGTGTGTACATATTGGTGTGTATACAAACATATTTTGAGCTGGTATCCATATTATTAAAGAGAAACAATGAGGATCTTTTGTTTAAACATTGGGACTTAGAAACAAGTTGAGGGTGGGAGACCCTAAAACCCAATAACAAAATAATAAAATTCAAAGCTGAATTGTAAATCCCCAAAAGAACCCAAGTATAGATTGGAAATGCTGACACAACCTTAACAACAGAAGCACAAACAGCTCGCCATGATTAGTTTACCTTTCAATTTGATCAGATTTCAGCTCCTGAGGACTTTGTGTAAGGATTCCAGGAGAAACAAAGGATTAGCCACTCATATCACAGCTTAAAGTCCCTTCAGAGCTTTTATTGACTTTTTAAAGTTCACACTGAATGGAATCTTGAAGGCCCTAGAAGCCTTAATGACTGCTAAGAGCCTAAATCCCACATGGGGGGAAAACTTGGGTTAGTAAGCAAGCAGAAAGAGGGATGGAATTAGCTGTATGAGAAACTCCCTTTCCTTATTCCACATCCTGCCAAGATGTACATACTGAGGATTCTTTTATTCCCACAGAGACTGAGGCTAACCCAGTTTAGACTCCAGGGGGTGAGAAATCACTCTAGAATTCCTTTCATTAAAGGGTTGAATCCCTGGCAAAACAAAAAACAACACAAAAAACAGAACAATGATGACAATAAAAACCCCCAAACAAACAACAAACAAAAAAAAAACAATGATGAATAAATTGCAATTGTTATTTAATTACAAGCAATCCCTGAATGGCCCATATGACTCATAGAAAGGCACCAAAGTTGTAAAAGGCAAATCTGCTCCCAAACAATTAAAATGAAGCTACTTATTCATTAACTAGTATTCTCAGCCTCATGAATGGTAGTTCATAAAATGCTCTCTCCCTTTTTCTCAAAAAAAGAAAGAAAACTAATTCTATTGTGACTCTCCAAATAACAATCTGCTAATGAAAAGCATAGATCTTAAAATGTGAAAGGACTTTAAAAGATCAAGTGATCTATGCTCCCAGTTTCAGAAGAGTAAGATACCTTTACCCCCTATTTTATAGATGAGCTCTTTAAGGACCATAGAGGTCAATAAATATCCTTACTCAGAGTACCACAGTGGTCCAGGAAGTCCTGGAACCCAGATTTCTCTATTCCCTCATGTTGTTTCCTATGCTAAAGGGTCACAAAAGAGAGAAATCATGAGTGAAAATGATATGAGAAGTAAAGAAGCAAAGACAAATACAATGTGTTTTTCTGGGTTGTTGGGAGATTTCCTTCACCCTGAAATCTTCAGTTTCTTATTGATTTAGGACTGAAATTTCACTATTAGAGGGGCTATTTAAATGACAAATGCAAATAACCTTACATTGAATTACACTGTTCATTAGTCATTTATACCTTAATATGGATAATCTATAGTGTATAATTTATTATTTTTTCTAGTAAATTTATTTAATTTTAATGCACATTATTTTATGAATCATGTTGGGAGAGAAAAATCAGAGCAAAAACAAAAAACCATGGGAAAGAAAAAAAAACAGAAAAAGAAGTGAATATAGCATGTATTAATTTACATTCAGTTTCCTTAGTTCTTTTTCTAGATACAGATGGCATTTTCTGTCCAAAGCTTATTGGGATTGTTTTGAATTACTGAACCACTGAGAAGAACCAAGTCTTTCATAATTGATCATCACACATTCTTGCACTGTATACAATGCATTCCTGATTTTGCTTGTTTTGCTCAGTATCAGTTCATGTAACTCTTTCCAGGCCTTTCTAAAATCAGTTCATTTATCATTTTTTTAATAGAACAATGATATTCCATTATCTTCATATACCACAACTTGTTCAGCCATTCCCCAATTGATGGACGTCTACTAATTTTCCAATATTGTATATGATTTTGATAAGCAAACATATATACAGATATATGCATGTTAGGTAGAGATATTTGATAATACAAATATAAATGAACAATGAAATGAGCTCAGTATTTAATAGGATCTAATAGTAGAAGAAAAAGCTGGATTGTCTTTGGGAAATTACAAATTTCCTTTCAGTTTGGGAAAATGTAAATGACACCAAATTTACCCATCTTCTATTGTTGAGTATATAGAGTATACAGATGATATAATAAATAGAACATTGGGCTTGGGGTCAGGAAGAATTGAGTTCAAATAAGGAATCTGATATTCGCTATGAGACTCCAGGCAAGCCATATGATTGTTCTCTGCCTCAGTTTTCTCATCTATAAAATGGGGATGATAATATTATCTACTTCCCAGTGTAGTTGTGAAGATAAAATGAGATATCTGTAAAGCACTGGCCAAACCCTAAAGAGCTATATGAATGCTTTATTACTTATATTATATGGCATTTATAGCTTATACACTTTTTATTATTTCTGATATTGTTGTATGGCTTACCATGAAATTGAAATCATAGATCTAGAGTTCGGACACTATCCCCTTTCTTTCACAAATTAGGAAACCGAGGCTGAGGGAGATTAAGTGATTTATCCAAAATCATATAAATAGTAAGCACAAGAGGTAGAATTTAAGGTTAGGCCCTCTGACTTTGAGTCATTCTTCTTCTCTGTGGTCTTCTAACAAGTAAAAATAAGCATCAGCCAGAGGGTAACAGACAGGTATGTGGTAAGTATTAAAAGATTATAATATATAACAAATAAGGATATACAAAGGGAAACTGGAGCAAAGGCTGCCATCAAGGAAATGAAGGATTTTAAAAGACAATGGATCATTTTATTGTATATTTAAAAGGAATAGCAAGTTGTATAAAATAGATTTGTAGTTTCATGTGAGATTTTTTAAAAAATTATGCTGTTATAGAAATGCTTGTTTTATAATAAATTAAATTAATAAAAATAACAAAAAATAAACGTGCACTTATGTTTATAAGTATATATAAAACATAAATAAATGAAAGATAAAGATAAAAATTTTTTAAAGAAGAATGCAGATCCAGATAAGCAACATATAACACAATTGCTTCACAGCGAAAAGAGAAAGGGAAAAGTTCCCCAGAAAGTTGAACTTATCCACTATGAGCAAACTTTGGGGACATGGATGACAGCCATACATTATGGGCATACATGGATGAATTATGATCAGCTTTAGCAAAGTTAATATCCATGTTGTTATTAGATTCATCTGAGTATTTGAGTAGATCTGAGACTAAGCTTTGATAAGTAAGGGTAAGGGGGTCACCTAATCCCTGAAGATAAAGGTTATAAGAATAGAAATTTTCATCTCTGTGTGGAGAAAGAGAAGTGACAGATGTTAGAAGATGAACTGTCATTCATAGTTTTGTCCAAGGTTTACTGGTCTTCCATCCCTTTCTTTAAGGAATATATTTTTAGTTCTAATTTTGATTGGCAACGGATTTGATTAAGAAAATAATTGAATGAACTAGAAAGCTAACCCAAGCTTTCAAGAATCTGGCATGGAGAGTTTTTAATCTTCTGAGATGAAATTGTATCCAGGATTTCCAGCCTTAACTTTATAATAACCCTACCTTCAACAACTTAACCTTGCTATTTTGTCATTCGTTTGGCTTTCCTTCCTTTACTGGATAGACAGTGCCCTGAATTTTCAAAATAAATGGAGAGTATTTGACAAATGAATGTACTTATTTCCATTTCTGTTTGGCACTTTGCGTACAAGGTTTGTGACTACCTCTACAATCACAGCTAGTGAAGTATACCTGAAGGTGCCTATCTGATTGACTTCCTCAATCTATATGCAGATTTGTACTAAACCAGTAAATAATTTGTAACAATTTGCATGGAGTTTATAGTCTTTTCAATCCAACCTTGATCATTTGTAAATTGTTTCTATTCATGTGCAGATCAACTGTAATAAGATTGCTAATAAAAAAGCAGTTAATAAAATTTATAATGGGAAGCCAAAGCATAACTTAGAAGGGGATTTTTGACATAAGGGCCTCTTTCAGGCTGTGGGCAAAAAAAAAAAAAAAAAGAAAAGAAAAAAAGATTAATAAAATTCTATTTGTTTTGCTTTATATTCTAAAGAAGGCCTCATGGCAAAATGAAGTCTTGAATCACATTACTCTCAGAATCTGGATGTTACCTTGTCTGGAGAGCTCAATTGCTTTCTAGCCTGGAATATTGAAAAACTTTTGCTATCTAGGTAGGGATTCCAAATATGGAAAGCTGGAATTGGTAGTAGTTATAGAATAAGATGATGGTTCTTAGCAGGCTGTTCCATAACCCAATGAACCAGTAACTGAATAGCTATCAGCAAATGTGCCCAGCAGATAATAGGATGTGGCTTAATGAGAGGAACCAATGAGAACCTTTTCCTTAGGGTTCTGGTTCTGGGGATGAGTTGCTGAAATGCTATATCTCATTAACTCCATGCTGATAGAATTACTGGTAGAACCTGAACACAGCTTTTTAAACAACTTAACCCTTTGGTAGATGCCACATTGCACTGGGTTATTAAGAGTGCTTAAATATAACAGAATGAAGATTTACTCAATAAGCATTTTTAATGTGCTTATTGTTAGCCTGGCACTGTGCTAAATGCTAGAAAGCAAACAAAGGCAAAAAGGTGCTGGGGGAGAGGAGAGAAAGAGAAGATACTTCACAGAGACATGGTAGAGACAGTCCAAAGAGCAGAAAGGAAACTAGAAGGAAATGAAGCCCTACCTGGTCTGGTCACCTTTTTTAAAATGAAAGATCTGGGAGGATCCAGCCAATTACAGGAAGAGACCACAATAATGGAATGAATTTCCAGGGAGAGAAAGCCCGGAGTAAAGTGAGCCTTTAAAATCAGAAATTTAGATTTGGAAGATTTAGAATTGAAGATACATTAGAGACCTCTGAGGTTCCCTTCCCCCCCATCCCCAATTCAAAATTTTTGATCCTATGGTCCAGCGCGCGCATTTAGGGTTTCCCTTCATTTCCAAAACTGAAGCCCAAGGGAACCAATTTATACAACCATAGGATAGGTGAAGGAATCTCTGAAGCCATCTGGTCTAACCTGTACCTGAACATGCCTCTGCTTTACAACCTACCTAATCAGTCTGAAGCTGTCTAGTGAAGGGGACTCTACTGTTTTCATTCTGCTATGGATTAATGCCAATTACTAGAAATTTTCCTTATGTGAGACTTACTTTGACTTCTCTGATACTTCATCACTCTTTTTTCTACCTTCTCAGATGAAGTAAAATAAAGATAATTCCTCTTCAATATGATAGATTTTCAAGTATCTTACCTGACCTTCCCCTCTTAATTCTTTTCTTCTTTAGCATAAATATCCTCAAATTCTTCAATTAATTCTCTGATCTCTATAGAGGGCCATAGATAGTGGGGGAACTCTGGGTGAAGTATAAAATCCCTGAACCCAGGGGGAACTTGCTGACAATGTCTGGTTGGGCTCCCTATCTCCCCTAAGGGCTCTCAGGAATCAGGGGGCAGTGACAACCTGTGTTGTAATTAAAGCAGAGTGATACTAAGTGGCAAAGAGACACAATAGCAAGTTGTTTATGTGGTCCTATATGCCTAGGGCATTATAGTTATGTAAGGGTATTAAGGTATATAAGGCTGAGAGAATTTGGAATAAATGGACTCCATGTTTGACCATCCATGTGGGTCCTGCCTCTTCACTCCTCTTCTAAGACCAAGACTGGTACAAAGATCCTCCATAGCAGAGAATCATCCAAGTTACATATCTAATCTTTAATAATCAGAAAACCAGGATCTGAAATGAATCTTTGAAATCCAAACTCAGATTCCTTTCAATTTTTTTCATGCTCATTTCTAAGGCAATGTATAAGAAATATTTATTCTGAAATACCTTCCAAAAGTCTGATTTAAGAAACAATAAATTATGAACAAAAATTGTCTACTACATGGTATAGAATATGATGCTTCTAGGGAATTTCTGTGAATAGATTTTAGTATAGCCCTTCTCCCCCATCATGACTATAGAAGTACAGAATTCCAGAGTCACAAAGAAGCTAGAAAAAAACTTGGCCAAATCTTTGGGTATAAAAGGATCTAAATCATCCACTCCTTTTTTTCATGTGTCTGGTAATGAATCCATAAAATTCTGGAGCTCACGCTGACATTTAGTTACCTTGACAATTAAAAAATAATGCTCCATAGAGTCATTCAGAATCTTTCCTGCTTTAATTTTAAACTTGTTTTTAAAAAAATTTGGACCTATAGGAACATGATTCTAACAATAATAAAATCTCTAACTAAGATGTCAAAGGCAAAGCAATCGACCTGCCTCCATCCTCGTTCCATTTTATGGATGACGAAACAAATCTAGATCACACATCTAATAAGTTTCCAAGGTAGAATTTAAACCCAGGCCGTGTGACTCCACAGTCAAGACTTGTCCACTGTGTCATAGTTGGCCTTTTCATGAAAACTTTTCATAGACTAGAAAACAATCATGAAGTCATCCTTTAGTTTTCTTGTCTCCCAGATACAAGTATCCCTATCTCTCTTTTGAATTATTTGCCATTAAGTTCCTAAGGGTACAGAAGCATTCTCAGTGAAGAAACAGTCTAACCATGGTGGTTCTTTTTTAAACAATAAATCAGTTCCTATCTGGAATTCTGAAGTTTCAAAATGCTTCCAGTGTCAATAACACATTGCAGGCTAGTGGAAGAGTCCTGTGTGGCATCTATCAGCTGGACTGTTGTAGACAGATCACCTCAATTTTCCCTCTTGTCATTCCAGCATTCTTCCTGAGCTCTGCATCTCATTCTGAAGTCTCTTGTATACCATACATTCAAATAGCTTTGCCTGGGGTTCAGGGACTTGCACCAATTGCTTCTATGGCTGAATTTCTCATACGACATTTTTATAGAATAAGAAGTGATTGAGAGTGGGAATTGCAGATCAGAGGGAGGCAGCAAAATGTCATCTGCATTACATAATTTGTACTATCACTTGTCAACACTGATCCCCTTAATGCTATCCTTTGACAGATGAGCTAGGCAGGGTTTTAGAATGCTAAGGAGTAAAAGAGAGGATAAAAAGACAACCATGTTTGATTCCCCTCAGCAGTCCAAAGGATTTGAAAGTCATGACACTGGTTATTACTATGGTCTTTGGAGAGATGAACTGAAACTTAATCTATCTAATAAAATTGCCTAGAGAGATAAACTTAATCTAAACTTTCTTTTAGATATCTCTCAGTGTAATCTAATGGATTTTTCTTGGTCTCCATTGCTGCAGCCGACAGTCATAGGGAAGATAGACCTTTCACACTAATTAATCCACTTCAGTCCTGTCAAATGGACTTGGAACGTGGGAGAGAATCGTGCTTCTGAATGTGCCTGGGAGCCCACGTTAAACAGGGCTGGCAGATTGAGACAACCTCCGCCCAGCAGAGCAGAAGCATTCCCATAATGCTAGTAGATGGAGTTTCCAAAGAGATTTGGAGGATGACAGGGAAGAGGAGAACATCTAGTGGTATAATGTGGAAAGAATGCCTGATTTTGACTCAGACAACTGTGTTTGAATCTTTGCTCTACATCTTAGTACTAAGTTTTCCCCTCTGGGATTCAGTTTTCTCACCTCTAAAATGAAGAGATTGAACTAGATAATTTCTAATACCCTTCTATCACTAAATCTAAAATTCTATAATCTTCTATGATGAGCGAGTGATCAACAGGTATTATCACTACAGGTTAGGGTCAAGGACGAGGAAGAACCCAAACTCAACAACTTGATAATCTTGGTTTCTTGTCTTTCCTGTGAATATTTGAATTATGTTAGAACACTAGGAGATATCTTGATCCTGACAATGATCTTAAGATGAGTTTGACCCAGAACTTGGTATAATTGTTCTATATGGGCTCCAAAAGTAATAAAGTTCCTTGTACTTAAAATTTTAATTAAAAATCAAATAAGGTGACATTTCATCATATTCTTAAATATATAAATGCACATACAAGATATCTATAGCGATAGTAATATCTAGGTTGGTCTCTCATTAAAAAAAAAATAATAGCAACTTACATAAATTTAGTGTTGTCTGGTTAAATCTTCCACTGGTCTGATGTTTTATTGTGGAGACCTCAAATGAATAAATGACAAAGCATTTATTAAACACTTACTATGACTAAAGCACTATGGTAAGTATGGGTGATACAAAGATAAAAGTAGAAGCAGTCTCTGTTATCAAGGAACTTGGAGGAACATGTGTAATGTGAGTTCTGACAAATCTTAATCAAGTTAGAAAAGTCTTCAGATACTAATCTGGTGGTAGACAATATGTCTATCCTCTGAATACTAGCCTAGTTAAAATCAAAGGGGCTCATTGCCAGATTTGGAAATACTATGAAAAGCTTTGGTATCTGTAAAATGAGTTGGAGAAGGAAATGGCAAATCACTGCAGTATCTTTGCCAAGAAAACCCCCAAATGGGGCCCTGAAGTGTTAGACATGACTGAAAACAATTGCCCAAAGAAGGTAGAGATGAAAAGGGAGAGCATCCCAAGGAGAGGGGAAAAGTTTTGAAATGCATGAGGTTCTGAGACAGAGATTGTTTGGTGAGCAAACAACAAGGAGATTAGTATCTCTGAATTGAAGAATATGTGAAGGGAAAGAAGGTATAGGAAAAATAGCAAGGTAAGAAAAAACTAGATTATGAAAGACTTTAAAATCCAAACAGAGGATTTTATATTTGATCCTGGAGGTAATAGGAAAGCATTAGCATTTGTTAAATAAGGGGATAACATGAAAAAATCTATATTTTACAAGGAACAATCTGACAGCTGAGTGGAAGAGGGGTTGTAATGATAAAAGACTTGATTCAGGAAGAGCAATCAACAGGCTGTTGCAGTAGTCCAGGTCTGCACTCAGGTGGCAACAATATTGGAAGAGTTGTTATGAAAGTAAAAAGCATAAAATTTGTTAACTGATTGGATTTGGTGGAGTATGAAGAGTTAAAAATAATACCTAGTTTATAAATTGTGGGTGACTAATAGGATGATGGTGCCCTTGACAATGATATGAAAATTAGGTAAGAGGGGAGGATTTGGGGAGAGAGAAAATTAGTTCAGTTTTGTACATGTGCTTAAGCTGTCTAAGAGACATCCACTTTGAGATGTCCAATATGCAACTGGTGTTCAACAGAAAGGTGAAGGCTGGACAACCAGATTTGAGAATCAACTGCACAGAGATGATCATTTAAACTGTGAGAATTGAGATTACCAAAAGCAAAAGTATATAAGGAAAAGAGAAGAGGAACCAGGATCTGGGGACCACTATTAGCAGTAATAACTTGAATGAAGGTAGTGCAAAAAAAGACTTAAGGAAGAGCAATAGAACAGGTAAGAAGATATCCAGGAGAGAGAACTGTCACAAAAATCTAGAGAGAAGAGAGTATGAAGGAAAAGAGGGTGATTAACAATGCTAACAGCTGTAAAATATCATTCATTGGATTACGACAGAGATCATGAGCAACTTTGGAGAGAGCAGTTTAAGTTGAATGATAAAGTCAGAAACCACATTGCAGAAAGTTAAGAAGTCAAGATGCCCCTCAAGGACTTTATCCACAAAAGAAAAGAGAGATGTATAATGATTGCTATCAGGGATGAATAGATTAAATAATGTTTTTTTATTTGAGGGTGAGAGAGACATGATTGGTTTTATAGGTAATACGTTAATAAGGCTAATAAACAGGGAGAGATTGAAGATGAGTAAGTGGGAATGGTAGAGGGTGTATTCTGCTAAGGAAGATGGGATGGGATAGGATCACTTGTACATGGAGATGAGTTGGTTTGACAAGAAGGAAGGCTACCTCTTCATGTGAGAAAATGAAGAAATGAACTGAGTGATGTGAAACCAGCAGGAGGGGAAAAGAGAGAGTTTTCAGTGAATAGTCATAATTTCTCCATGAAATACGTGGCAAAGTTCTTAGTTGAGAGGATGGGATAATGATGAGTCATGGGAGGTTTGAGGAAAGATAAAAAGTTTAGAAAAATTTCTGGAATGAATGGGATACCAAGTTAATTATGGAGATGTAAAGACATTCCTTTTTTGTAGTGGGGACCAAGTTGAGATAATGTAACATAAATTTGTAGTGTATCCAGTCATCATGGTTTCATAATTTTCTTCATCTTTATTTGACAGTAAATTAGTAGAAATGAAGGTACAAGATAGTGGCAGTAATACAAGACTGAAAGTGATCAACAATAGGAGAAGGGAAGAAGGGACTTAAAAAAGAAGAAAGCAGGATAGAGTTGCACTTGATTGACCAAGGAATCAAGCTGGGGAAAGAATGAAAGTGTAGCCTGTAGAGGAGTGATGGTGGAAAAGAAATGAAAGGTGGAGGATTGTGAAAATAAAGGGGAAACGAAGAATAGGATTGGGTGATATGAGGCAGAGGAAGAAGCAAAATGACAAGAGATCATGGTCAGATTAAGGAATTTCAGAGTTTGTGAAAATGGAAGTGAAAGGTTTGTAGATGACAGCAAAATCAAGGGTCTGACCATCTCTGTAGGTAGGTGAAGTGGGTGATGGTAAGTAAAGAAAGGGGTAAAAAGACTGGTGAGGTAAGAAGGGACTAAATTATAAGTCTTTAAAAGCCAAAAGACTTCATTTTTTTTAACACCAAAGGTAATACATTGCCACCAGAATTTATTGAATAAGAAGGTGACATGGTTATACTTGCACTTTAGGAAGATCAATTTGACAGCTGAATGGAAAGTAGAATGAAATGAGGAGAGACAAAGTAGGAAAAACAATCAACAAGAAAATCCAGTACCCTGTTTCTCCTATATTTAATCTCTATTCACTAGTTCTTTCCCCATTGTCTACAAATACATCCAAATCTCCTTTAATCTTAAAAAAAGAAAAGAAAGAAACAAAACTTATTAGTTCTTACTATTTCCTCAAAGCTATTGTCTATATACATCACCTTTCATTTACAAACTTAAGGGGAAAGAAAAGATATACTTATCTCCATATCCCTTTCCTTCCTGTCCAATCAAACTGACCAATTTCTCTTACATGGCATTTCTCTGTCTCTACATTGACTATACTCTCTGCTTAGAATGCCTTTTCTTCTCAGTTCCTCTTAGAATCCATTGTCTTCTTTAAACATAAGCTACCATCATCATTTTTAACTCTGTTCAATTAATGCCTAATCTAAATGACCTTGCATTAATTTTGTATGTCCTTTTTTATATGTACAAGTTATTCCTCTCCTGCCACCCCCACCACACACCCTATAAATTCCTTGTGAGGAAGGACTTTCATTTTGGTCTTTCCATTCCAGCTAGTGTCTAGCATAAAGTAGGTGCCTAACGTTTATTAATTGATTGGTTAATCAGTGACTTCTTTGAAATGGATACACAACATAACTCATCAGGCCTTTCTCATTCTGTTAGTCACTTGCCTGGAATAAGGAAAATAAGAGTTCAAATTTGCCTCAGATACTTTACCAGCTGTGTGACTCTGTGCAAGTCACTTAGCCCTCTTTGCCTCAGTTTTCTCATCTGCAAAATGAGCTGGAGAAGAAAAAGGCAAACCATTCCAATATCTTTGCCAAGAAAAGCCCAAATGGGGTTTATTTGATGAAGAGTCAGATATGACTAAACAACAAAAATAAAAGGCTCTTACCACTAGCCTCCGATAAATCATTTGTCGGGAACCTATGATTTCCCAGAAGCCTTCCTTTATGTAATATTTATAAATGGTCTAAAAACCATGAGATTCTTATTACCTTATGCCTGCTTTCCATTATTTTGCCACTGTCACAACTGAAGAAGTAGGATACTGTATGGGTACAGTATAATTTTGTATTTTCATGCATTGCCATGGCCAAGACTGCATTATCTAGTGGCCAGCTGATCAATGCTGAGCCTTTCTATACTCAATTAGCTAGACATTCAACAACATGCACTCTATTTTCAGGTACATCCTCAAAACCTTTCCAGCTTGGTAAAGTATACCAGAGCTTGTTCATGGCTGGGATAGACTTCAGAACTTATGCCATAAAGAGAGGAATTTTTGTAGAAGTGACCTAGAGGACCTATTTGTTACATTGCCTAAAAATACAACATTAGAAAAAATACAGAATTAGAAAATATTGGGGGCATCTAGGTGGCGCAGTGGATACAGCCCCAGCCCTGAAATCAGGAGGACCTGAGTTCAAATTTGATTTCAGACACTCAACACTTCCTAGCTGTGTGACCCTGGGCAAGTCACTTAACTCCAATTGCCTCAGCAAAAGAGAGAGAGAGAGAGAGAGAGAGAGAGAGAGAGAGAGAGAGAGAGAGAGAGAGAGAGA
>JAJPUD010007636.1:18202-39735 GCA_023553655.1 Myrmecobius fasciatus
TCCTTCCTTCCTTCCTTCCTTCCTTCCTTCCTTCCTTCCTTCCTTCCCCTTTGTCCTCTCTCTGTCTATATGGGAAATCATGTACTTATATGTGGGTGCTTTGTCTAAGGAAATTAGAGCTCTGGAAAAATCAGGCTTTGGTAAGGCTCATGAGAATTCAGGTGAGCTACTTGAGTATGTCTTAAACCCAACTCACAGGAGCTCTCATTGATTGGCCAATAATAAGTCCCAGTCCAAGCCTCACTTAGTCATTGTTTGGGTTTTGATGGCTCTTAGTGAGTATAAATAGCAATTATTTCTGTTCTAGCCAGAAATGCTGAGCAACTTCCTCTCCCAGATTGTTTTGGTTTTTTTCTTTAGTAGACAAAAGGGATCTTTTGCTTCATTTCTTACCTAGCCTTAATCACTGAATGGGGGTTGCTTCAAATAAACTGAAACCTGAGAAAGACCTTAGATTAAAAAAGCTACTGCATCAAAGTGCCAAATCTAGTTATTCTAATCTAAGTCTTGCTACTGGACCCAGTTGGCTCTGAAGGAGAAAGTGAGGTTAGTGATTTAGTTGCGCCTATTTGCAAGTCAAGGTATTAGCACATAACAGCCACTCAATATTTGTTGCTTGATTTTATATGGACAGTCACTAAGGTCATCTTTGTTGAAGCTAGTTTATGAGGAAGAAGTCATTGATACTCTTTGAGAACAAAAGGCAAAGAGCCAAATCTTTTGGTGTATTACAAAATAGTGATCCAAAGGACATGGAGGAAATGGTGATCAATATATGGAAGACTCAAAAATCTGGGACTGATTCTTAGGAAGTCGACATACATCTATTGAATAAGCATCATGTACTGGGGTTACAAAGAGAGACAAAAGTAATGCTTCCTGCACAGGCTCCAAGTAGTTTACATTCTAAAGAAGGAAAGGGAAGAAAAGAACAGTTTTTGTTGCTAATTCCCCCCACTGAGTGACCCAGTATTACCGGGGTAAGGGAAGGAATCATTCTCACTCTTGAAGAGAATATGTATGGATACTCAAGGTAGAAAGGAGGTGGATTATAGTTATAGGACATTTAATGCAATAAATGCAGAAACTGGAAGAAGCTGGAGAAGGCTTTAAGTGCTTTAAGGAAGGGATGTAAACTACCCTTGATGACAGGAATCAGTCTCCTGACAATGTCTGGGCAGAGGTCTTGTATTGTTTTATTTCTTTTTTCTGCTTTTTGAAGCCAGTTCAGTCCAAAGATCCAATCTGTTCAAAACTGGATTCCCAAGTTACTATCATGTTATTCCACCCATTTAATAAAAGCTGTTTTTTTCCATGTGTTGCTGTTTAAAATGCCTTGCTTTATCAACAAGCATTCATTGAGTGAATCAGATATAGAGGGTGCAGGATTATTTTCTGGGACACTAATATTCTTTTACCTTCACATTGCTCTAACCCAAAGTTAGTACTCAACAAAAATTTCTCAACAATTTAGTATGTGCTTTTGATTTTGTTAGGTGCTAAGAAAGATGCAAAGAAAAAATAAAATATATTCTCTGATCTTACTGTGCTTATGATCTGGTACAGGAACATGATCCTGAGTATTAGTGTTTATTCTTTCCTTCCTCAATTGTGTTATATTGATTTTGTCTATATTTTATATTTATTCATATGTGCATACATTATTTTCTCTTAATAGAATATAAGGTCTTTGAAAGCAGGGTTTTTTGTTTTGTTTTGTTTTTGTTTTTGTCTTTGTGTCCTTATCACCTAGTACAGAATATGATGCTTAATCGATGTATTTTGAATTTAATTCAATGATAATTCAATATATTATATTGCATATAGGCAACAAATAGATACGAAGAGAATGCTATATGAGGTTAAAGAACAATCTGAAAAGTATTAATGAATGTTTTATGAAGGGAGCTGGTGGTATTTGAATACAATTTTAAAGGTAAAGTAGGTAGGGCATTTTAGGCAAAGGAAGTAGTATGATTAAAGTAAGAGAGGTTGAAAATTATAGAAAGTATGTGGGGGTTATATTAATCCAATTTGGCTGAGCGTAGAGCCCACATGCTTTCATTCATTAATTCAGTCATTTAATAAGGACTCATTGTCAATTTATTAATATTAGAGTACATTTGGGTTCTGATATAATTTTTAAGGGTATGCATGTATATGTCTATCAATCAAATAGCTTAGAGTGATCCTAACCTACTTATCTACTCTCTCCTTCCCATTACAATTATTAATCAAAATCTTCTGTACAAGGCATCACCGGCTTACTCTACAGTTTAATTTTATTAAATAAAAGGTAATAAATACAAAAGTATTACTTAACATGTAAATTGACTATTTAGTTCATTTTTCTCAATTTCAGTCTTCTAGATGTGGAGGATAAAATGAATTGGGTTGTGGAATTACATGAATCAGTAATATCGTTATAAATTCACCAACATCCAGTTATAACCTAGAATGTAAGGAAACATAGTCTCTACTCTGGCAGCTTAATCATTTGGAACTATAGCCCCAAAGTCACTAAACTAGAACCCAAAGAGATTAAAGAAAGAGGAAAGCACCCATATTTCCAAAAATATTTATAGCAACTCATTTTATGGTGAAAAAGAACTAGAAACAAAGGGAGCATTCATCATATGGGGAATATACAAACAAATCATGTTACAGAATATTATTCTGCCATAAAAATGATGAAAGGGATGGGTTCCAGAGAAACCTGAGAACACTTGTATGAACTGATGCAGAATGAAGTAAATAGAACAAAGAGAATAATTTATTCATTAAAATATTATAAAAGCAAACAACTTTGAAATACTTCAAATATCTGATCAATGCAATGATCAAACATGATCCCACAGATGTAATGATGAAATATGCTCCCCATCACCTGACGGAGAGGTCAGGGTGCAATTTGAAGCATAAAAGTTTTGCATAAAGTAATTTTTTTGCTTATTTTTTTAATGGTCACTGTGTTTTCTTTGTTTTGATATGCACGTTTGTTATAAGAGCTCTGTTTTTTCAATGAGAAGGAAGAGAAAATGGATTTTTATTTACTGAATTTTTTTTTTTTGGTTGAGGCAATTGGGGTCAAGTGACTTGCTCAGGGTCACACAGCTAGGAAGCGTTAAGTGTGTGAGATCAGATTTGAACTCGGGTCCTCCTGACTTCAGAGCTAGTGCTCTATCCATTGCACCATCTAGCTACCCATTTACTGAAATTTTTAAACAAATATTTTGAGAAGGAAAAATTCCTTTTGCTCTTGCTAGAATCCACTTGGGGACTTGGAGCAGCTGGATGGTTCAATGGATAGAGCATCAGCCCTGATTCAGGAGGACCGGAATTCAAATGTGACCTCTGACACTTAATATTTACTAGCTGTGTGATTCTGGGAAAGTCATAACCTAATTGCCTAGCAAAAAATAATAATAATAAAATAACAAATAAAATAGAATCAGTTTGGTTCCAAGCTTCATGGTCAGTTAAATGAAAGCTTCCTCCTAACTCTTTTTTTGTGTGTGTTATGGGAAAAGAATGGTGCCCATGGCAATGACTTCTTCCCTGCTTCATCTCTGTCCATTCTCTCTCACCTTCATTTTGGAAATCTGTAGCTACAATGCTTACTTGGCATTGAGGACCATTTTTAGAAAGAAGAGCTGATATTTAAAGCTCTCATAGGTAGTTTAACCAGAACTCTGGCATCAGGAAGGTTGGAGAGGATCTCACCATTTCTTCCCTCTCTCCATCTTCAAAAATATACAAATAATTACCAATATTGTATTTCTTGCTTTCCTGATGAATGAAGGAAGGTAGAGAATTTGGAATTGAGAATACAAGTGTAAAAATATTAAATTTTTAAAAAGTACATGTATAAGAGTATTTTACACTCATCCCTCCAGTTTGTTTTGTTCCATCAAGTCTCTCAATTCCTACCTACTCTGTGTATATCTTGTATGTAGCTAGTTATTAATATGGTGTCTCCCCTAGAGTATGTAAGCTTCTTGAGGCCAAATGTTTTGATATTATGGGGTTGTTGGTCGGTTTTTTGCTTTTCTTTGGTTCCCTAAAGAGTTGCTCAGTGCCTGGCACATTGTCAAAATTTAATGAACGTTGACTTGAATTAACTCAACTCCATCAAACCCGTCTATACCACAAAGACTTTTCCAATTACGTGGCCTTTGGGCGTTGTACTCCAGCATCCAACAGTCTCGCTACAGCAGAAGTATCAAGATCCTCTTCTTCCTCATTAGCATAATTGCATCATCTAACAGGCTGGGGTGTTGACAAAAATTAGTGTTTATTAACTTCAAAACTTTCACAAACTCGGAACTTGTCCATTCCTCTTTGTTTCTTTTATTCACTTTCATTTGTTTCTCCATATTATGGACCACATATATGATCCATTACTCTTTACTTATTCCACTCCCCATTCCCATCTCAATTGACCTTATGGTGATTCTTCATCATCATGGGGTCTTAGAAGACAGACTTTTAGTTATTATTTAATTTAAAAAATTAAATTAAAAGAAAAAAAATTTTTTTAAAAGTTAGAACTAAGAAAAGCTCCAACCCTGCCTTGAAAACAGGTAGCTCTTGGCAAGCAGCAAAATTAATCTGGCTAATGGAAATAGAGGTTACTCAAGGAACATAAACTTCGGGGGAAGTCACTTCGGTACTCCAGGAAGCGGAAGCTGCCCGTCACAAAAACAAATAGGGTGTCAACAGGAAGAGGACCGTCGGGCGCAAAGCTCGTAATGAGAGGGGAAAACAGCCAGACCAATGAAAAAGAGCCCACAGGGACAATAATTTTATACAAGCAGACAAATGAGTGCATAGGGTCTCTTTTTGTGTGTGTGTCTGTTTTTTTCTCTTAAAAAAAATAGTTCTCATCAGTGTTATCAGCTTGGCCTCAAAATGACTTCCCTCCCCATTATTGCTTATAAACAAACCTTTATCACAGATAGCTTGCCTGCTGAATTAAGACGCTGTATTAAACAGTATATTGCTTCTGTCAGGCCAGATCGGCTGTTTGTGCAGATAATAATGCCAAATGCAACAACAACAATCAGCTAGTGTAAATTAACTTAACTGTGTGAAATAATGCCTTCTCTATCAGATTAGCTTCCTGAATGACTTTATCCTTAAATTAAAGCTTGCTGGGGCGGAATAGTAAATCATTTAAATGGGGCCGGGTTTTGCAGGTAATGTCTTCATATATTACTGTAATTTCAATTCGCCAAGGCATGCAGATGGCTTTGGTCTCTAGCCGCTTGTCTCCAAAGCCGCTCCTGGGCTGCCATTTTGTAATTACAGTGCAGGCAGAGCGCCTGCTGCTGCTGCTAGATTTCCCAGGGTGCACCAGCAGCCAAGGCAATGTATTTTAAAATTATTATTCTTGTGTGGCCCTCATAACATAAATGTAAATCTTTTATGCTAACGCTGTCAGAGGTTTAGCACTAGGGCTCCAAGGTGCGCTGATGTAGAAATCACCAGCAATCCATCAACCGCGTACCATTTGGGATCTGGCAAATAATTCACATTGGGGGAAGCTCTAAGCAGCGCATTACTGTAAGGTTAGAGAGGTATCAAACAGGAAGTCATTTTGTTTAGGGCCGGGAACCCATCTCTGTGAGGGATTTTTTTCACAGTCCCTCAGCTCCCTTTAAGTGCTGGGTGGAAATTTTGCTTTGAATATTTTGGTTTAATATTGAAACAATAGCTTCTCAAAATTGGATTTGGAGAGGAAAAACAGCCAAGTGCTGTATTCTGAAAAGTAGTCTTGGGTTACCTGTGACCGAGAAGACAGAATTCAGTGACTATAAAGTGACTACAACAAGGAAAGGTTTCACACTTCGGTAGCCTTTTTTTTTGTTCCTATTACCCACTGTCTCTTGAGTTTCTAATTTTGACTTTTAGGAGAGGTTTTCTAGGAATAACAGGTCTGCAACCTCTCTGAAGCTAGATTTTTCTGTCAAGTTTCTAAATAGGTGTGATTAAATGAAGTATCCCATGCTCCTTTTCCTCGAATAATAATGACAATAGAAATAATAATAATAACTATATAATGTATGTTATATATACACATGTGTGTATGTATATGTATGTTATTTATATATTTTAACGTTTGCAAAGTATTTTACCTATATACATATATATAGAGATAGATATATTTTTTTTTTTCTCCTGAAGCAATTGGGGTTAAGTGACTTGCCCTGGGCCACACAGCTAGGAAGTGTCTGAGGTCACATTTGAACTCAGGTCCTCCTGACTTAAGGGCTGGTGCTCTCTCCACTGCACCACCTAGCTGCCTTTCTATATTGTTTTACAATATCTCACAATAGTGATTGATACTCATATTTTACAGATGAGGAAACTGAAATTGAGATATGTTAATTAACTTGTCCACATAGCTAGTAAATGTCTGAGAAAGTATTCTAAATGTGTTCTTATTGGCAACAAATCCAACAAATCCACTATGCTCCCGAAATAAATTAACAATATAACTCAATGATTCTAGTTTTTGAGAAGTATTTTTAGGAACCCTGTGTATAGAAGGATGGCTAGAGAGAAAGCAATAAGGGTGTTCTATTTTCTCTCCTTGGAACTCAAAAGTCAAATGCAAAATAGGGAATACTTTTCTTTTTGTTGTTGAGGAAATTGGGGTTGAGTGACTTGCTCAGGGTCTCACAGCTAGGAAGGGGAATATTCTTCATACTCAGATATTCAATGGTGAAATTGGGAAATGGTAGCCTAAGCATTTCTCCCCACTCCCCTCCACTTATGTATATGTGTCTGTGTGTAATATATATATATATAATATAATTATATAGTAATATTATATAATTACATAATATATATTTATATTACATATAAATATATATTTATTTAGTATATATGTATATTACATATAGTATGTCTATGTATAAATATACAGATACATACATATAAATAGAACTTTTTTCTTTTTTTTCTTTTTAAAATTTTTTTTTAAATTTTTTTTAAAAAATTGAACTTTTGGGGCAGCTAGTAGATAGAGCACCAGCCCTGAAGTCACCAGTTCAAATCTGGCCTCAGACACTTAACATGTCCTAGCTGTGTACCCTGGGCAAGTCACTTAACCCCAATTGCCTTAGCAAAAAAGCAAAAAAAAAAAAAAATTTGAACTTTTGCAGAGCAGATGAAGATTTGTGATAGAGCAAGATAAAGGATATTTTTGCTATTTTAATGGTATTTGTATTCTGCCAGTGTCATATTCTTTTGGAAACTTTTCACAAAAGAGCCTGACAGGCCATTAATGGATAAAGCAATAGGCCTTTATTATGGCATGTTTCAACTCACACAAAGGAAGGTCCAAAACCTAAAAGGAGAAACCTAGGAACATATGAACCTATCTTTCTTATCACCTACTTTTCCTTTGCCCCTGGCCCTAAGTTCAGATCAAATGATGTATCTGGGTCTCAGAAACTAAAGGAATTAGATACAACCACATCTCAATTCCCCAAAGGAGAATTAATAGGCCTTAAGTACAATGAACCCCAGATCTTGTTAGGAAGAAAGTGAAAGTTGAGGATGGGGGACAGGAAGACTACCCCCTGACTTACACACTCACATTTTGCATACTCCTTTTTGTATGAATGGCTCATGTAATTTGTCTCTTTCAGAGGAGGAAGCTGGACGGGCAAGGGCCAATAGTTTTATTTGGATAGGAATGTCCAATTGGTTTCCTACATCTGATGTCATTGGCAGGGAAATACTAGGGATCGGTCAGCAAATCAAATGAAAAAATGGAAAACTTTTCTGGAAGTTTCCAAAAAAGACAGAAAGAAAGGATGTTAGGATAAAGAAGGAAGTTAGTCCATAGAAGTAGCCCAATAAATGTCAGAGAAACGCCCCCAAAATCAGTGTCACCTCCCCAAGGCAGTGGTAGATAATGGAAGAGTAGTTGACATTAGGCAGGGATGTCTGAGCCTTTGGGACACAAGTGCATTTGATGTTGCAAAAGCAAAAACCAAGTCAGGAGGAGACACTAGAATAACATATTCTTCAATGATGGGTGCCCATGATTACTTCATGTCCAGTGGGGCTTCCCCTGGTACCTGAAAATACTATAGTATTTGGTAATAGACCTCAGAACTATCCACACAGTCATTCTTCCTTGAATCCATGCTAAAAGATCAATCTTTTATAAACACTGCTTTCACTATGTTGCTTCCCTACTCACACACTTACTAAAAACTTCCTACTGATAAATGCATTATCTTAGCTCCTTTACTAACTTTCAAGAAAGTACTTTGTTACCTACATATTTTTTCCTTATTCTTTGCCACCATATATCCTCCAATCCAGCTAGATCAGTCTCTTTCTTTTTCCACCTGTAAATACTAGACCCATTCCTATATTTATCTCTTTGCTTATGCTATTTCCATATACATAGAATACCTTTCCATTTGTTTACTATCCTACATTCAATCTCTGGATTTCTCCACCTCCTCACCAGCAGTTTTTCCACTTTGGAGATGCCTCCCTCCTGAGCTTTGATTTTGAGATTACTGAACTCCTAATCAGGATAGTCGTTTCATCAAGGACCCCTACTCATGCTCACTTCACTTCCAGTTGAATTAACTCTATGGACTTTGTATATATACCCTTCCTACTCTTTTATTATGTAAGCTTCTTGAAGGTAAGACTTGTTCTCTCTCTCTCTCTCTCTCTCTCTCTCTCTCTCTCTTTTTCTTCCTCCCTCTCTCTCTCTGTCTCTCTGTCTCTCTCTCTCTCTCTTTGTTTCTACACATATACACATATATGCATACAGACACACACACACACACACACACACATACATCCTTGATCTCTCTTTCTCCTAGCTCCTAATTTGCTAAGAGTCAGCCCTAAAATCAACAGTTTATTTTTGGCTCCCCAACTAGGCTATACGTTAGGAGAGAGCAAGGATGATGTCTTGTCCTACTGTCAAATCATCATGCAGTGAGTAAGTTCTCAAATAATTCTTTTTCCAAGATCAAATACCCTGATAGAACAGCTTCTCTGATTCTTGGTCCATTATAGGATCAATTTAGTTCAGTTCCAGAGGTTATTTAGAACTAGATAACAGCTGTGAAAGCAAGGCATTTCATTGCTCCAGACATCAGAGTATGATCAGTGAAAGCACTTTCTTGTGTATTTAGCATCTAAAACTTAGAACCAAAAAAAATTCTTAAAAGCTCTTGTGTTTGGGTGATGAAAAGTCTAGACAGGGGAGCCATTATATTGATAATAATAGAAGAAAGAAGAACCTCAAGAAAGTTTCACTTTGAAGAAAAGAGAATTAATTGATATTTGCAGAGCATAGGCTAGTCCATGGGTTCTTAATCTTTTTGTGCATCATTAATTCATTTGGCAATCTGGTGAAATCTTAGGATCCCTTTTTAGAATGATATTTGATATTTTAAAATGAATAATACTCATAAAATTGCAAAGGTAATCAATTCCATAAGACCACATTTTTTTAAAACAAGTTTATAAAATCCCAGTTTAAGGACTCCTAATAGCAGAAAGGGTACTGAGGCAAGAAAATGAGAAAGAAGACCAGTTCTAAGGTCCTTGAGCCAGTTTTTTCATCTGTGAAATGGGAATGGGAGTCCTTACCCAGACTATTGCATAATGTTGTTGTATGTATCAATTGAGATAATTGATGACAAGTACTTTTGCAAATTGTAAAGTATTCTCTAAATATAAAGGATACTTGTTACTGATTTTGAAGGTGTAATTGAACTAAGTAAGTAAGCCTGTGAAAAACTCAGGTAGGCAGCAAGGTTAGGGTGACCCAAAGCAGAGATATATTGGACTTTTATCACCTCTTTTCCCAGGTTGAGAAATATGATGATTGAATTTTCATGTTAAAATATGATATAACAGAGAGCATCAAATCATCCTGGAGGGATTTGGCTGAAGTCAAAGAGAAGCTGGGAAAGGGAAGTGGGAAGAGAAGCTAGAGGTGCTAGGAACCAAATAACTGCTCATCAAAGCACCCCAGTGAGGGGAAATTCTTCTATTAGAGTTTCCTTCCTTAAGAAAGTACCTTTACTTGTTCCTATTTTTCCCCTTGTTCTTCTTTTAAAATGTAATCCCTCCAAGGAAATGCTAGCATATCAAGTCCTTGACACACTAGAATAAATCAATTTCTCCCATTACTGTCCTCCTAGATAGAAGCCTAGAAGCCTCCGGCAGTATAAGATTGTTGAATTCTGGAATTGAGAGGAGGCTGAAAGAGGAGGCACAGAAAAGACAGTGGACAAAAGCCTGATACAAGGCTCAGCATCCTGACTTCATAGAACTGAAACAGGGCAGGGTGGAAAGAGCAATGAATTTAGAATCCAAAGCCTGACTTTGCCCTCTGGCTTCCAGATACAGGCAAGCTGAAAAGCTTGTTTGGGCAAGTCACTTTCCCTCTCTGACCCCAGTTTCTTTTTCTGTAAAAAAGGAGGGGAGGAGGTGGGTGAAATGATCTCTAAAATATTTTCCCATTCTGACTTCTATTCTCTAAGGTCAAACTGTGTCCAGGGCTTTCCCTGGAAGCCAGAGAAAAATATTTTACTGGAACCACATTTTGCTGGTCATCTTTTGTGTGCAGAAGTTGTGTTTATCAATGAAAAGCAATGTTTGTTTTGTTACCCCCTACCTCTATGTCTTCCAAATGCTACTAAATTTTCTTTGATGAATTCCCCAACTTATGTTAAGGTCTGCTCTGTGGGTAGACAGTTGTGGTCTCTCTTTGGCTCTCCTGCAGCAGGTTTGATCATACCGATGTCTATCACTAACATCTATAGCCCTCACTCATTTCTTTTCCCTATTCAGCTCTTCCTAGGTGACCTTGGAGCAGTGAAGATAATCCTTAAGGAGTTGTTACTCTCTGACTGTGAAGTTGCAAGGGGCACAGCAGGAGGACACTGGGACATCGTTCTTAGCATTCTGATTTCAAACAGAGTGTAGCCCAGAGCTATTGGGAAGCCAGGCAAAAACAGGCTGATTTGCAAAATTAGAAAAGATCCATTTATTTTCTTTGCTTAGGGAAAAAAAAAATCCTACAACAAAAAACAATTAAAAAAGAAGACAAGTAGGAGCTATTTACAAAAAAAAATTTTTTTTTAAATCTCCTCTTAGCATATGTAACAGGAAATTGGTCTCTGCCATAGGTCAATAAATTCCAACTTTTTACTAAATATGAAAAAATGGCAGCAAGTCAAATTCAAATCTTTTCCTCAGAGCTTCTTACATAATACTGCAGCTCTGCAGAGTCAGTGTCAGAGAATCTTTAAGAAAAAGGAAAAATCCCAGGAGGCCACAGAAATAGAAAAATTTATTTATTTCTCCTTTGAAATTTTTGACTATTATTTTCTGATTTTTTCCCCATGAGTAGTGGGATTCCCTCTTTGGATTTGTATATTAGAATACAGATGGAAGATTATCAGCTTTTCTTTTTCTGGTGGTTTTCCTGATACTAAATCCTCAAGAATGGACAATGGGGAGGTCGTAACTCTGGAAGAACACAGACTCATTTGGCAGAAATGTCTTCTTTGGAACATAACATTGGCTTAGAGAAGAATACTCTCAACTCATTTGAGAACTGTTGAACTTCAGAGAGGAACCATAAATTTCTCAAGCACTGGGCACAGACCTGTGTCTAATTATTGGTATTTATCTAAATGTTTGTAGGCACAAACCAATCAAACATTTAAGTACCTAACATGAGAAAGATATAAGAGAGCTCTGAGTTAAAGAGAAAGTTCTGAATCTTAGAAAAGTACATTCTGGGATAGATTCTAATCAAATTCTTGGGTGGTAAGTAATAAAGGGAAGAAATAATTTAAAATATGTCTTTACATTATTTTTATGAGGTTTCACTCTTTTCCTGGAGGACCCTCAAGCATCTCACTCAAGCATCCTTTAGCCTCTAGACTAACTCTGAAGTAATAGGGAGAACTGTGTGATATTCTTCTTATCTTCCTTGTTTATCAGTATCAATGCCATTTTCTCATAACCCTTGATCTTCTTACCTACCTACTTTAATTGTTACTGCATTTTTTTGAGGTGCATTAACCAGCAGCCCTTTCATCATTTTGATTTAGGGCTCGATTCAGAAGCAATTTCATGATTTCTATGAGATCTAAGGCAACATAATCTTACTCCTAGACAAAGAAGACCAACAGAACCATGTGAATTGAAGGGGACTAGGAGTTCTGTGCATATACCTAAATATATCTATCCCCATTAGTCTACTCTAACCACCCTTCCTTCTTTTCTGAACTCCATTGAACTCACTCATACATCAGTAATTATCCAGTCACCCTCATTTTATAAGTGTAAATTATTGACTACAACTGAAACTAGGATTTGAACTTTCAACATTCTTTTCCTGCTTTTCTGGCCAGTATCCACTCCTAGTATGGTTTGCAATTTCTTGTATCTACTCTCTTATATCAGCTATTATTGCTATTTGCTTCCTGCTTCTTTTTCAATGGGGTATCAAATATTTGTTTATTTATTTTTAGTAAAGAAGTAGACCTGATAGAAAAATATGGTTGAGAACTAGTTATAAAATATTGCTATGTTGCTGTCAATCTTTCAGCACCTCCCTATCTAAGAGGTGCCAGAATATAGGAATAGAATGAGGCATATATTGTTAAAAAAAATAGTTGTTTTTTATGTTTAGTATATACATTTATTATCTTGCTTAGCTATACTTTGTAACCAGGGAAAGTTCTATTTGAACAGTGAGAAAAATCATGGAAATGATATGGCTGTGAAAACAGCATCAATAAAAACTTATAAAAAAGAAATTGAATTTTTTTTTAATTTTCAGAGATTCAAGATGAATTGAATATCACCCTCTTGACTACCATCTTCTCTTAGATTCTGATGGAGACAGAGCCAGGAGCCTGAAATCCAAAAAACTTAGAAAAGGCAGCCTTTCCAGATCATTGGTCTGTGGCCATCATTTAGGGAAGGAATTTCTGTAGAGATGAAGCCTGGCAACTGTTCCTGTTGGTGGAATGGCCATATCTATTGAAAATCTAAAAAAAATTTATACCATTAAAGTTCCTGGTACTGTCAGATGATCCAACAACAGAAACAGATATGATTTTATCAGTGGAACTGACATTAAAGAAGAGATATTAGCTTCCTACTGGACCTCAAGGACCATGGTACCTTTCCATATGACTTCCAGAAGAAACCTGCCATATGTATTGTCTTCTCAATTAGAATATCAGTTCTTTGAGAGCAAGGACTGTCTTTTTTTTTTTTTCCATTTCTATCCTCAGGATTTACCATAATCCTTTGTGCAGAGTAAGCACTCAATAAAAACTTTCATTCTTTTTTTTTTTTTTGCTTGAAGAGTATCAGAAACATGATGCATCCATTCACATTAATGTTTTATAACTGGTCCATGTATTATTTTGTGTTCCTTGAAATTCTTCCAAAGAAATATTGTAGGTCCTGGGTCATCTCCAAAAGCAAGAAGAGAACTATTAAATATTCTTATTATCCTTCCTTTTTTATTAGTACTAACACCATTTTCCCATAGACCTTAATAACATCTTATTTGAGATCTCAGTTTATAAGCAACACGGTTGATTTTGAGTCATGATTTCAAAGGTAAGGATGCTTTCTTCTCAGACTTTTATACCTTAAAAAATGGAAACGTATGCATGCACATATTTCTTTCAATTTCAAAGCCTTCTGCTAAGGATTACAAGCACATTTTTTTCATTAACTTCTTCAATGTAGAAAATCTCTAGGGTGTGTGTGTGTGTGTGTGTGTGTGTGTGTGTGTGTGTGTTTCTCTCCCCATTTGGACAAACAAAGAAAGCTTAGATATTAGAGAAGTTATAAATTAAATTTCACGCAGCTTAGCATAGTGCTGGACTTATAGTCACAAAGATATTTACTAAGTGTGTCATCCTGAGAAAGTGATTTTAACATCTCTAAGCTTCATTTTCTGCATCTATAAAACAAATGTAAGGACAGCTAGGGGGTACAGTGGATAGAGCACTAGGCTTGAAATCACTAAGATTCATCTTCATGAGTTCAAATTAGGCCTCGGATAGTATCCCTGTGACCCTGGCCAAGTCACTTAACCCTATTTGTGTCAGTTTTCTCAATGATCTGGAGAAGAAAATGGTAAACTATTCTAGTATCTTTGTCAAGAAAATTCACAAAAAAAGCATCATAAAGAATTCAGCATGATTGAAGTGACTGAACAACACAAAACAAGTATAATAGCTTAATACTTGCCTCAAATTTCCTGTCCTGATTAAAAGATACAAGTAAAGAACTTTTTGAGTTACTAATATCAAAAGCATAGCTTAGATTTTGGAAGGACCACAAAGAGCTCTAATTACAGACTTGCTTCTGGGAGAAGGAATAAGATGTGATAAAAAGAATACAAGTCAGACTTGAGTTTGAATCTTGGCTCACTCTGATACTTGCTTTCTGTGTGATTTTACTCAAATCCCCTCCTATCATTGAGCCTTAATGTATTACTATTTTTTAAATGAGAGGATTAAAGTCTGAGGGTGCTTTCTGTGAAGGACTACCATGGATTCCTTTTTCTTTTTTCTAGTTTTGTTTGAGAATGAACAAATCTGAGGTCTTTAACAACAAGTATTTATTTGCCAAGAATTATGCTAAGTGCTGGGGATAAAAAGAAAGAACAAAAACAACAAAACAAAAAACAGATTAATCTAGTTTTATCAATTTCTTATTGTTCCAATCTTCTCATGTTCCTGCTAAACTCAGATGTTTTGCTTTAGTTCTTCCATGTCACACCCCCACTTCCCTGAGTCAAAATAAGATATAATGAAGAAAATAATAAAATAAGTCTTATGACTTTAGGCAAAAGAAAGTAGACAGAAAGAAAAAAACAGAAGACTTGAGTTCTAGTATCTATTCTGTCATTATCTACCTTTATTAGTTTAGACAAGTCATTTAACCTCCACACTTCAGTTTCCACATCTATAGAGTGAGAGGGTTGGGCTATATGATTTACATCTGACATTCCATAGACTTTAATCTCCAAAGTAGTGGTTTTTTTTTTTTTTTTCCCACTTCTCAAAGAAACTGATTATGTGACCAGCAAGATACTCAAATATTGGCTTTCCATAAACTTCTGCAATATCAAAAGCTCAAAATAAAATAATCATAGTTACAGATACATAGTATTTGTGACTGAATTCATTAAACAGTCTCTTTCCTTATCTTCCAGCTAGACTGAAAAAAGCTCATGAATTAGCATTGGGGGACTAGAATGTTTAGAGTCCTCATTCACAGTTTCTATCTCCAATCAATTCCCCACATCCACCTCAATAAGGACAAACAAGCTTGCATAACAATGACTCAGGGTTCAGTTTTCAGGAGCCCTAATAAACATGATTCTTTAAATCCCACGGTTTTGAAAAAGGTGGCAAATGCTAAATCTGTCAATCTACTTAAAGGAAAGAAGGAGGGGAGACACTTAGGACAGAAAATGGTTTTAATGTAGGGTCCCCACAGTGACAGGTTAGAGAAGAGCAGAGAGCATCATGCTTGAGGAAAAGGCATTAGAAAACTAGCTAAAGCCAATTCTCTCCCACTGCTAGTTATTGAGAATAGGGAATTTGGCCCACTTCTCCCATATATCCCTCAAAATGAGGGTGCTGAAATTTCTTAGCAATCCAAACTTAGGGACTGCCAGTAAGTGTAAAGAGGATAAAATGAAAGGAAGATTCTGAATGCTAAGGAAATGCAAGAGAAAAGGAATTACAAAATGGTGGAGAGAGAATGTCTGAATAAAAATCTAGTTCATAAGATCATAAAAGCAGAAAGAATAATAAATAGAATCTTAATGAGAGACTAAATTGTCATGAATAAACATGAAAAAATGTGAAGGAAATAATATGAATAAATGTGTTGATCTTATCCAAGGAAATAAAAAATTTTGTGTATTCCACAGAGATCATGAGACAACAGCAAGAAACTACAAGCTATCTCAAAAGAGAAATAAAACTTGAAAGAAGAAATAAAAAAGGAAGTTAGGGCAGAAATAAAAACCTTCATGAAAAATTTTAAAACAAACAGCAGAGTAGAAAAATTGCATAGATGATGGAAAAATCTCTCCAAAGATATAGAATGTCTGAAAGAAAGAGAAACAGAATTAGAACACAAAAAATACCGAAATGAAAGAACATTTGGGAGAAAAAAAGCAAAAGCAACAATGTTAAAGGAATACATGGACTTAAGCCAATGTGGCAAACCTTGAAGGCAAGATGCATAAAGAAAATTTTAGGAATCATAGGTTTTCCAGAAAAATATGATCAATCAGAAGCTTAAATATCATAATTCAGGAAAAAATACAGGAAGACTTATCAGAATTTCTGAATATAGACAATATAGTGCTGACTGATTGAGAGAAGAGTCACCATAAGGAAAAATATCACTATCATTACCATGATACATTCACACATCCCTAACTCCAAGGTGAACTTTCCTACATTGATAAAATTGAGTCATAAAAAAAGATTCAGAAAAAAAAACCCCAAATCCATTTTTTTGTATAAGCAATTTGTAATGAGGAGAGAATATAGGTAAGGAAGTGTCAATTTCATTTTAGTTACACCAATTCACTCAAATTTTTATCTAACTTGGCTCATAAATATGACTAAACAACTGCTCTGCAATAAATGGTCTATCTTTGCTCTTTCCAACAAATCCATTCTAGAAACATAGTAATATTTTTCTTTACCTCTTTTACACAATTTGTTCTATGTTGTACAGATCCTTTTTATTGACTGATTCTTAAAAAAACTCATATCCTTTAAGATTATATTTATCTTGCTCCATAAAATGAATTCTTATAAAGTTCATTTTCATCTAAATTGACCTTCTCCCCTTCTTCAGATAACTAAACCATGTAAAGGGAAGGCCACATCTTCCTAGGCATTAGTATCTCATATGTTTATAACTCAGATGTATTATTGGACGCTAGCTCAGTACTAAAACTCTGAAAATTTCCTTTCCATTAAAATGGGCAAAGCAGGTGATTGAAAAGATGCTAAGTGTGTGTATAAAATTGAAAGTATTTAGAAATGTCCCACTTCTGTGCCTTTGCATAAACTTAAGAGGAACTTCCAAATCCCTCTTACTAGAAACATATTCCTTCTTCATCTTTATCTTCAAGTCTCTGCTAAGGGAAGACTTTTCTGATTCTCTTGTTTGTCAGTCATTTTCTCTCTCTCCCCTCCCCCCCCAAATCCTTTCATGACTTAATTTGCTGAAGTATTTGTATTTTCCAGGGGAATGTAGGTTCCTTGAGAGCAACAGCTTTTTCATTTCTGTTTTTGTATCAATAGAACTGAGAGCAGGTCTATTATGTGCATACAGGCATTTAAGAAATGTTAGTGAATTAAATTGGCATGTACTTGGGCTTTAAAAACCACAGGAAGATGACTTTTATTTTATGCATCACAAAATTAGTCAACATTTTATATGATTGTACCCAACTTAGGAGAAAGGAAAAAATATGAAGTTTATAAATGTGAAAGGAGCCTTATGCCATTTTCAAGACTTCTCTTTGATGAAAATACTAACCACTTTTCTGTGGAGAGAAAGAAGCCAACTCTTATTTAATAATATGTGAAACTGAAAGTCAGGAAGATGAGGAATGTTGATGTTAATGGGCCATTTGTGAAAATGGACCACAAACCAATTGTGGAGACCCATTGATGATCATTCAAACCCACCATAACCATCAGCTATGACTTCAATAAAATCAATGAGCTAATCTGCTCATTGTTCTCTGCCTTTATAAATTATCAAGTTCTCAAAGCTTGAATTGCTCACAGATAATTTCATATCATTGGGTAATAAATTTGGAGACTTGTGAGTTCATCTAGTCCAGGTACATCATTTTACAAATGAGGAAATTGAGGATTACAAAGATGGTTTACCAAGCTCACATATGTAATAAGTAGCAGGCTCTGGATTTGAATTCAGGTGCTTTATCTCCCAAATTTCAAGTTATTCTCACTGCACTACACTTCCTCTATAATAGCTGTTATTTTATTTAGTGTATTTATCACAAATATTAGTACCTTGTCTTTGCATTACAATAATCTACTTTTAATTTTTTATTGTCATTTTGGTGGATTTTGACCAATTGTTTAATATTTCTCAATAGTTTTACACAGTTGATATGCTCATATTTAGAAGGAGCATCTGCAAATGGGCAGTTCTCTGCATGGGGGTTTAAAACAGTGACAGAGCAACTGTCTAAGTGCCTTTTCTAAATCCTTAGGTCCAGATATAATTCGAAATTGTCCTTTCAAACATCTCCTCTGCAGGGAGAGAGATAGTCAATATGGCATGGGCAAGGAATTAAAATAATCTTCGTTTCATTTGTGCCACTTCTAATGGACCTCATGAGGAGGAAAAGAGGATGGGAGAGAAGAGGTAGAAGAAGAAATCCTATGGCTAGGTCAAATATTTGTACTCATTTGCCAAGCTGCTGTAAAGAAAACCCAGATCTCCCTTTTAATTATGCAGTATGTGCTATTTAAGGATTTCTTTGTTCCCAGAAATTAAAGTCCTTGAAATTGTCCAGGAATGCATAAATTGAAAGAAAGCCACAATTTCCTGACCTCATAACCCAGGGTCTATGAGAAGTATAGAACATGCCTCCCAGAGCACTATTTAGGCTTTAGCTCAATGCTCTAGGAACCTGACACTCTGATAATACATACATACACACACACACACACACACACACACACACACACACACATACGAGCACATACACACGTTTTTATTAGAAAAACTCACTGTGATAGTCCAATATTCTGGAAATTCCAGAGGTTGAGTAAGGGTGATGGTTAATTTTCTAGACTCACAATTATTAGGAACCTGGTGATCCTGAGGAAACTAAAGTATCATTTCCAATGGCTCTAAATTTAATTTGGCTATTGCAATGGTAAGCTAAGGCAGCCCTTGGCAAAATGATGATATCAGCAAAATTGATCCTTGGTTCCCCTTGACTACTCATCTCCACACTGCTGATATCCCATTCAGAACTAGCCTCCTCAGGTAATTCCCCAAGTTGAAAAATTATCTTTTCCTATGTTGCTTCTTCTCTTATTAAAATAAAAACAAATTCCATTTTCTTTGTGAAAAGATGTCAGCTAACTCTTAGGAAGAAAGTAAATGGTGACTAAATTAATTTATACTTAATATATTCATTAAATTCTTCTGCCATATCAATGCCTCATGTTATGGAGGTAACCATGAGTTCTTGAAGTTTCTAACAATAGGACAGACCTCATAAAAGGCTCAACTATATCTATTATCTAAGAAGTAAGAAAGTGTTTGGGATTTTGAGGCAGATGGCCTGCTTTTGAATTCTGGCTCTGCCATTTACTATATGTGTGACCCTGGCCAAGCTCTTGGCCTTAGTTAACTTGTCAATAAAATAATGATGTTGGACTAGATGACCCTTAAGATCTCTTCCAATTTATCAGCTATGATCCCATGTTTGAATCAACTGTAGTGGTGAATGTTTTGCCATGGTAACTCTTGAAGATGCTCTTACTAAATATTAAAAGGGTTGAGTTCAGCATTGCTGATAGTGGTATTCACTGGTAGTCCTCATATCAAAGTAAAAAGCTTGAAGTATTGAAAAATAACATGTGAAAGAATGACTCAAAGGCAGTATAATGTGTTTATCTTCCCAGAGGATTTTCATTGAAAAAGAGCATCCCTTGTTTAATCAAGGGAAGGCATCTCTAATGATGGGGATTCTTTTGCACAAAATGACACCAGGACTTTAGGGGTCAATTAGACCATAGGAACTGTACGTGGAAGACTATAAAGATCCAGGGACACTTGAAGAATAATAAAGACCTATAAATGAAATCTAAATGAAGTTTTAAATCTTTTCAGCTCCAAGGATTCCAAAAGACTAAAAGTAGGCAGGTTACCAATATTAACAAAGAGTTTAATTTACACTGGTGTTGCTCTTAGCTACCATAACTCTCTGCATGACAAGGAGATGAAGTGTTTACTGACTGGCGTAATTTCTATATTCTTTCAGTCTATTTCTTATGGCAATTGATTGACAAAAGCTAAACCTTCTGTATGAAATTGTTTTTAATTAGTGCCAAGAATTTCTCAATCAATTTCACAATTTTTAGTATCAATAACACATTAAAGCAGGCCAAAGTAGAGTTATTCTATGTGAATATCATATCCTTTTCTCATTTTGTATAGTTTTATCTTTGCTTTAACTAGTCAAGAATCTGGATACACACAGCTGATTCAAAAATAAGTCCCATATTAGTAATGATTCTTTTCTTATATGTTAAAATCTCAATTTCATTTTTTTGGTGATTTTATTAGATGCTCAGTTTTCTCCAATGCCTCCAAATTCTTTTATCAAATAAAGTATTTAGAAGTCAAAATTGTGTGGCTTCTATGTAAGATAGCAGCATCTGTCCTCTTTCATTCATGATTACTGGACCATATTTTGCAACATGTTTTTCATTCTCTTCCTTTATGTTCATTTTTGTGTTGAAGTCACCAAGTCTAAAAATATATGCTAATTAATTTGTTTGATCTTATTAAAATTTTCAACAAATTTCCCTATATTTTTCCACTACAAAAGCTATTTTCATATAAGCACAATTATATATTATGTATATACATGGTGGGTTTTTTTTTTTTTTGGAAATACTTGATCTCTTCAGAACTAGAGGACCAAACATCTCATAAAGCACTTGCACAGTTTTTCAGGTTCCAATAAATAACCTAACTAGGATTGCAATGCAGATCCTTTAGTGCTCTTTCCACCATTAGTTACCTCTCTCATAAGTTCACAGAATCATAGCGATAAGAGTAAGAGATATAGAGCATTAGGATCACCATGTTTAACTTTATCACTTTAGGAGATCAAAGCCCAAAGTCATATAAGTAGGGATACACTCTGCTGCCTCTCACTTCAGGCATGGCTAGCATTCTTTGTTTGTTTCTTTAGACTACTGATGGTTCAGTATATACTATCATGAACTTGAAGTCAGAAGACCTGAGTTCAAATCTAGCATCAGACACTAACTAGCTGTATGATCCTGAGCAAGTATGTAGTTTAGTCTCTGTTTGGCTGTTTTCACAGTTATAAAATGAAGGTTTTAATAGCACTTATCTCCTACGGTTTTTGTGAGGATTAAATGAGATAATATTTGTAAAATATGCTTGTCACAGTGCCTGACTAAATAGGTAGGTACTAAATATTTTTTTTCATTTTTTAAGAGCCTCTCCATCTCACTGAGTAAACTCTGAAATATTTCTGTGCTGGACTGGATGTCATTAACCCAATGCCATCTGCAAATTAGCACAACTGATAAACTTTTAAAAACAAAACAAAGTCATCCAGAATTTATTAAGTCCTACTTCATGCCAGGCATTGTAAGAATGCACACACACACACACACACACACACACACACACACACACACACACAC
>JAJPUD010007636.1:39745-68930 GCA_023553655.1 Myrmecobius fasciatus
ACACACACACACACACACACACACACACACACACACACACACACACAAAACCAGGGAATTCTTTTTTTGCCTGGAATCTGTACAAGCATAACCTCAAGTGTCAGCCCTAGAATTCAAACTCAAGTATTCAAAGAACAAAGATCTCTTTCTGCTGATCTTGGAAAACCTGTCTTTTCTGTGCTCCATTTGTCCCCTTTGCCAAAATAGTATAAGACTACCTACTAAATAGAAATGTAGTTTGTAATATTAAAAGAAATTACCTAAACTTCCAATTCCTCATTTGTAAAATAAAGGAATTATACACTTGCGTGTCAGAAAGATCTGAGTTGAAATTCTGCCAGAGATACTAACTGAGCAAGCATATCAGTCTCATTTTCCTTAACTGAAAAATGAGGATATTAAAAAATAAGATTCCTATGAGGATCAAATGAGATAGCACATGCAAAGCACTTTTCAAAACAAAAACTATATAAATATTAAATTAGATGGTCTTTGAATTTACTTCCAGCCCTAGATTTTTGGTCCAGGATTCTGTGATTTCAAAATTCCTTAGTTGTGAGTAGTGTTAGATTTTTTTTCAACAATAGACAGTATATTTGTGTGTGTGTGTGTGTGTGTGTGTGTGTGTGTGTGTGTGTGTGTGTGTGTGTGTAAAATGCATGCCTAGCATTGTGCTTTTCCACACATTGGGTTGTCCTGGGAGACAAACAGGACACAGACATTAAGATTTGAGATGATTTTTACATTAGTCTTTCTTACCCATCCTGTGGGAATAAAGACTCTATCCTGAACCTTAAATGAAAGCCTGGCATTGCTCTCACAGTAACACATTTTGATGGGCATCCCCAAGAGATCATGCCATACAGAAGTAGGATGACTGTCATATACTAAATTTAACCGGCAGTGTGGATGTATTGGTTACAGGCAGAGAATGCTCTTTTGTGGAGAAGCAGATATTTATGGTCTATTTAGAAAAGTCTGCATAAAATATGGCTTCAGAGTATGGTATGTGAACAGGTTACCTCCACTCAAATTCATCTTAAAAATATGATGCATTGCCTAAAAAAAGGCTTTCTTCTGATCCCCACCCCAACCCCAATCCATAATTCCTCCATAAATAACAGTGTGATGACCACTTCTTACACATGCCCCCACCTAAAACAGGATGTCTTCCCTGGTGAATTTTTTGTTAAGAAACAAAATACAACTTTTATTGAGATCAATAAAAGATTAAGGTGACAAAGTGATTTATTGACTAGAGAGGAGGCTCATTTTTTTCTCCCCACAATAACAGCAGATAGCAAGAAGGATGTTTGTACTGTGGGTACGGTGAGAAAGTTGGGAGAAGCTAGGAACCATTCATCAAAACCTCAAGAGGATGCTTGAGCCTATAAGGAATGAATGACCTCTCTAAAATCACTCAGTTTACAAGTTTCTTCCAAGGCAAGTGGAGGATTAATTGGAAGCCAGGGGATTTGAGTTTGAATCTCTTCTCTACTACTTTCTAGCTGGATATCCTTGAGCAAGTCATTGGATCACCTTGGGACTCAGTTTCTTTTTTTTTTTCATGTTGGATGTTTTTACTTACCTATTGAATTTCAGGTACTGGGACAAAAATCTAGTCACCTGGCTCTATTAATAGCATGGGTTATGGAATCCAGTCTACTAATTGGTTAAGCATAGTCAATAAATATACAGCATAGAAGGGTAAGAAATCTCATATACTTAATACATATGTAAGCTGTACTCCAATTGTAAGACTATGATTTCTAGTGTATTTTCTTTTTTTATATATATATAAAGCTTTTTATTTACAAAACATATGAGTGACCTTTCAACATTGACCTTTGCAAAAACTTTTTTTTTCCCAAGCTTTTCCCCTCCTTCCCCCCACCCCCTACCCCTAGATGACAGGTAATCTAATACATGCTAAATAGGATAAATTATATGACAAATACAATACATGTATACATATCTATACAGTTATCTTACTGCACAAGAAACATCAGATCTAGAAAGAGAAGAAGGAAAAAACAACCTAAGAAGGAAAACAAAATGCATGGAAATATTCATAGAAAGCGTTAAAATGCTGTGTTGTGGTTCACTCTCAGTTCCCACAGGCCTCTCTCTGGATGTATAAGACTATCTTCATCGCTGAACAATAGGAACTGGTTTGAATCACATCATTGTTGAAGAGAACCATGTCCATCAAAATTGACCATCATATAGTCTTGTTGCTGTGTATAATGTTCTCCTGGTTCTGCTGATTTCACTCAGCATCAGTTTATGCAAGTCTCTCCAATCCTCTCTGAAATCCTCCTGTTGGTCATTTCTTACAGAATAATAATATTCCATAACATTCATATACCATAACTTATTCATCCATTCTCCAATTGATGGGCATCTTTTCGATTTCCAGTTTCTTGCCACTACAAAAAGGGCTGCCACAAACATTTTTGCACATGTGGGTCCCTTTCCCTCCTTTAAAATCTCTTTGGGATATAGCCTGGGACTCAGTTTCTCTGTAAAATGAAGAGGATAGAGTAATAGATGACCTTTAAGATTTGTTCCACCTCTAAATTCTACTACCCTACAAATATGAGAAGTGGTATTGACAATATTTTTTACTATGCTTGGAATGAGATTCATATCAGATTATTTTAATAATGCTGGGGCATAGGTGAGAGGACAGAATTGACCAGGTTGGCACTAGAGCTGGGAAAGAATAGGAAGCGGGCAGAGATCCCTGCATCCAAGGTGAAAGAGACCTCAGAGACAATTCTGTACCTAAGAATGACTTCTATACCATCCCCAACAAATACAATACAAGCTGTACATGAAAACTATTACTGACACAAATCTCACTTCTTTCTGAAGTTGCTTGTTATACTTTTGGATAACCTTAGTTGTTAGGAAATTTGTAACTTTTTTATTCCCCTACATGAAGTGTTTAAATCTGCCTCTCCCACTTTTAGCCATTTGTCCTAGTTTTGCTTTCTTGAGTCAAATAGAGCATTTTTAGGATTACTCTCTTGTTCCTCTAAGCCTTTTCTTCTCCAAATGGCACATTCTCCCTTTCTTCAAATGATCTTGGCAATGCCTAGTTTTCTTTAGTTGCCATCGACTATTATCAGTCATATCTGACTTTTCATGACCACATTTGGGGTTTTCTTGTCAAAAACAATGAGATGGTTTGCCATTTCCTTCTCCAGTTCATTTTACAGATGAAAATACTGAGGCAAAAAAGGTTGAGGGACTTGCCTATTCTAGCACAAATAGTGTCTGAGGCCAGATTTGAGCTCAAGTTTTCAAACTCCTGACCCAATGCTTCATCCACTTCCCCACTTAGCTGGTCCCATCTTCCTTTGCATCTTCTTCAGCTTACCCATGATTTTCCTAAAATGTGTTGCCAACATAACAGATATGCTCTTATCAGAGCAAAATAGAATAGACATCTATCTTCACTTCTCTTGTTCTCGATGCATTTACTACAGTGCCTGACATATAGTAGGTATTTAATAAATGCTTCTTCCCTACTCCTCCATCTAATCTGCTTACAGACAAGTATATAGCATTAGCCTTGGGGGTCTTTTGTCAGACTTATATTGAGCTTGCAATTTATTAGAATTCATTAGAATTGTTTTCACAGTTGTCTAGATGCATCTCTGCCATCCCATACTTGGGAAGTTGACTTTTGGAACCCAAATTTAAAACTTTACATTTTTCCCAGTTAAATTCACTTGTTAGAATTTGATCCAACCTTCTTACTTGTCAAGATCTTTTCAACAATGATAATAGTATTTATATAGTGCTTTAAGGTTTGTGGAGAGTTTTACAAATTTCATCTCAGTTGACTTATGAAACAAGCCTGGAAAAAAGATGACATTATTATTCTCATTTTACAGATGAGAAAGTTGAGACATATTGAATCTAAGTGACTTACATGATCATACAGCTAGTAAGTGTCTGAAGCTGGGATTGAACTCCAGTCTTTCTATTTCCAGGTCCATCACTCTACCCATTGAATTATTTAGCTAGATACTGCTTATTATCCAATATGTAAGCTGTCTTTCTCAACTCAATGTTATCTGCAAATATGATATGTATCTCGCCTGTGCTTATATCCAAACTGCTATAATGCTAACCAGAAAAAGGCAAAGGACAAATCTCTGGAGCACTTCAGTGCAGACTTCTCTACAAAGTAATAATAACCCATTAATACTTACTCTTTGGGTAGCTATTAAATAATTCAATCAGTTATGACCCCCATCAAGTTGTGCCATCATCTAACCCACACTTCTCCATCTTGGCAGCAAGGATAGTATGACAGATTTTGTTAAATATCTTTTAAACATATGCATATTATATCAACACAATTATCTTCATCTATCAGTCTAGTTGCCCATTCAGAAGAAGAAAGGTTAGTGTGATTTTACATGATTTTAATGAAACTATGTTGGCTTCTAATGATCATTCTCTTGAAATGCTTCCAAATCATCAATTAGGATTAGATTAGTTTTTGGTGGGAAAGAATTCAGACATGGATTTCATCTATGTAAGGAGCACCTGTTAAGGAAATTCTCTCTACTTATATAGTTTGGCAACTATTCTGAAACCCATCATCTTAAAGAGCTCCTTAGAAGACTGAGAGATTAAGTGGCTTGCTCAGAGTCACACAGCCAATATATGACAGCAATAGGATTTGAACCAGACTGTTGGGAAAAAAAGAGGAAACTCACCAACCAACTATAGTTACTCTAACACCATATTCTCACCCCATGCAGTTGTCCACTAAGAAACTAGGGTCTATCTAAATTAGTCTACTTTCCATAGGTTCTGCTGCAGAGTAAGTGATTAATTTCATTTCCCTTTCCCAATTTCTTTCTTTAAATTAACTTTTAATCAACCAGCCTTTATTTTCTCTCTTCCTCACCCATTTGAGAAAGAAAACAAGAAGAAAAGCAAAACCTTTTAAAATAAATATATTCATAGTATCACAAAATAAATCTATACATTAGTCATTTCCAAAAATGCATGTCATTCTTCATACTAGGTCCATAACTTCTCTATCAGGTGGTGAACAGCATAGTTCTTCCTCAGGCCTCTAGAATCATTGTTGTCTAACTCTTGTTCTTATTTTAGGAACAGGAACCAAATCAGTTGCAATCATTGTTATTGGAAGGGTATAACAATCAACTAACTACTTTAGATCTTCACTTACAATTCCTATGAATCTCCAAACTAAAAATGCTTTCCCTGGTCTCCATTCTCCACTGTGTACTATATCTATCTATTAGGCTATGAGCTCTTAGAAGGTAAAGACTGTCTCTTGTGTTCACATCCCCAAAAAGCACACTATGTCACATACTAGACATTTAATATGTTCTTATTTCTTCAACTTAGAATTTGAGAATTGGAATCGATGTCACTGGCCATTCAGGTCAACCCACAAAAAAATGAATTCCCAATATAACATATTCGACAAGTGGTCATTTAACCTTCTCTGAGATCTCCAAGAGGAGCCAATTATTCTTTCAGACATCCCATTCTATTTTTGGACAACTAATTGATAGAAAGCTGTCTTTTTCTGATATAAAGTCAAAATTTGCCTCTTTGAAGCCTTCACATGTCGCTCCCAATTCTGCCTTTTGGAACTAAACATTGTTTAATGTTGGTCTCTGTAAAACAAGGAGATTTAGATAATCCCTAATGTCCCTTCCAACTTTAACATTCTCTGGTCCTTTGGTCTGTTCTCATGGAGCTGGTGAGGTCAGTTAATGTCTTTCTCTTATTAGGAAGCTATCAGGAAATGAATTTGAGGCTCTAGTAATGGTAATAAGGCTATCCTACAGTCTACATAAAGTAAAGATTATAAACACAAGTTCAATCAACATGGCAACTTAAGCTTTCCTATTTATGTTCAGTTGTGAATCTATCAATATGCTATACATTTAGACCATTTTCCGGTTTTATGGCTTGTAGAGTTTCTATATCATCCCATATCAGTTTCCTGGGGTGCTCTTGTTGCAGTTTATATGATAGTTAAGTTAAATAGTAAATACTATGTTTTTCCAAGAGACTACATGACTATAATATTTGGCTTAGGAATTTGTTAGTGAGGCACAGAGGGGATTCTTAAGGCAGTGATTTGAAAGCTACTAATATTGCCCATGTTAGAGCACAGACTATTAATTTGTTCTTGAGAGTCTTTGAAGAATGGTATTTGTTGAAGAAACTGAGACACAAAAAGATTAATTGACTTACCTAACATCATACCACTATTAGCAAAGCCAATATTTGAACCCAGGATGTTTGATCTTAATTCTAATTCTCTGATGGTTACAGTTAAAATCAAATAGCTCTTTTCAAAATAAGAAAGTCAGAGGTCAGAGAGAGGTTCTATCTTTGTATTTCCACTGCCTAACCCAGTGTTTGGCAAACGAGAAGCTTAATAAATACTTGCTGATTAAAAGGATAGGTAAGAGGGATGACATCTATATTTGGGTTTTCAAATATCTAGGATTCAGGTAACAATGTCTGCCTCTAAGGCAATAGATTCCTGTTAAGACATAAGGTAAATGAACTCAACCATTATTCAAGCCCCAGTCTTCATCTGGCCAAGAACAAAGCAGTTAGAAAAGTGACAGTAATCCAATCATTTGAATCACTCACTCTTGGACTCTGGCTCAAGGACTCTTTTTAAGACCAGCTTAATCTATCCTTTTCAGCAAATTGATTAATCAAAAAAAAAATTAAATATGTACTGATACCAGGCACTATTTTAGGTACCAGAAATAGAAAAATGAGAAAAAAAAATCTCCTAATGGATTTATATTATGTAATCAGAATCTTAACTAGTCATAACAGCATTCGGGACAAATTCATTTGGGGAGGGGTGGGCTTGAGGTAGAACAGTCAACAAAGAAAGTAATTCCACTGTGGCTACTGACCTGATGGAAGAAAATGTTCACTTATATACTCACCCATCCCCTCTGAAGGAATTCAGAGAAGAAAAGCAAAAAGAAAAAATGAAAAAAGTGACAGGTCCCCAGGGTTAATGACCCATGGGAGTTATTGACATACTGTCAGACAACCTAATGCTGAAATAGACTTTAGAGGTCATTAAATCCAACATTTTTGCCTTTTGAGTGAGAAAATCAAAGCTCAAGAAATATAAGTGATTTGTCACGTAGATAATGTTTCTAAAGTGGGGTTTGAATTAAGATTTTCCTGACTCCAGATCTACAACTCTACCTGCTACAACATGCTACTATATTACAGATATTTAAGGCCTTATAAGCTTTCTCCTGGCTTATAGTAATAACCCCATCACTGCTTGTTTTGCCATTGGTCTCCCTATAAAAAATTTCCAATATATAGCTAATAACTATCTTAACCCCCAACTCTGATCATGTTTAGAAATCTCCTATGTCTACCTATTACCAATTAAATGAAGTGTTTAAATTTATCCTGGCATTCAAGTCTCTGGAACCAATTTAACTTTCCAGCCTTATTCTCTTATTAACTGATTCCTCTAAAGATTCAAAAAAATAGAAGTTCTTCCCTCACCCCAAAGATGCTCTGTGCCTTTTTTTTATTCAATGTCTTTATTTATGTTATTGTCTCCAGCCAAGAATACCCTCCTGCAACCTTGTCCTGTCTCATTCTTACCAGTTGTAATTATATCTTTATCTATGATACAATTTTCTTCATGAAGTCTTTCTTGATTTTCCTTCAAATGCCAGGTGGATATGATTTCCTTTTCCTCTAATTTTAAAAATCTCTTATTATGTGCATCACACCCTTTTATTGAACTTATTTGTGTTCTTGTCCTCTCTCCTCCACTAATCTGTCAGAAGTAACCTGTCTTTTTCTAACTCAATCTTTCCCACATTGGCTTGCTCATAAAAGACCCATATTAAATGTTTGTTAAGTAAAAGGAGGTCACCTACTCTATCTATCCACATGGTTGACCTTGTGACATTATGGCATTATTGATAAGAGATTTAGTTAATGAAGCATAAATAACTTCCTCTCTATTTTAATTATGCACTCTCTGTCATTTTATTTCAGACGTCATTTATTTCTTTGCCAAGTTAGAGACTAGCCTCTACAATGAGTTCCCCACACATGTGGCCAGCACCATGAACACTTCTTTAGTGACACAATGAAGCTCTTAACAATTCATTTTAGTTGCTGGGTTTCCAAGAGAGCTCATTTCCCAGCTGGAAGTAGGAAAGGGAGTAGGAGAGAGATCTCAGTTTGCTAACCTTCATTTATCTTTAGCCATTTCTAACCCATAAGTTAAAGCCCCCATGGGAGATGACTTCTTTGTTTGCCTCCAAAATTAATAAGCAGCTCTAGTCTGATACTGACAGCAAGGCTTCCACTTTTTAGGTTTTTAATTACAAAGTGGTTCTGGCTGATAACCTCTTTATTTCTTCACTTCAAGAGTTGAATTTCCACCCGGAAAAAAAATTTAATTCTCAAGTTTCAATACTCAAACTAAGGAGTTAGGTTTTTTTTTTTTTATTTTTTTAATTTTTTTTAAAGAGCTGCATTCATTTGCAAAAACTTTGATTTGAAGTATGAATAAGGCTAGCCTTTTGTATAATAAAGACCACTTCCAATATGTTATGACTTAAAGGGAATCAGGAAATTATCTTTACTGTCCTTACTAAAAAACCCTCACACAGATTTGTTGTTATTTAAAATTAGGCAGAAATTCATTCTTTTGGGTTAAAACTTTATCACGCATTAAATGTAAAGGTTTTTTCAACAAGATTAAAGGAAGGAGATAGAGCACTAGACCTACAATCAAGAAGATCTGAGTTCAAATGTAACTTCAGGCACTTACTAGCTATGTGATCCTGGGCAAGTCACTTAATCCCATTTGTCTTAGTTTCCTCATTTGTAAAAATGAACTGGAAAAAGAGATGGCAAACCATTCTGATATCTTTTCCAAGAAAACCCTAAATGGAGCTATAAAGAGTAGGACACAACTGAAATGACTGGATAACAGTATATAACATCTATATGGTACAACACATAGTATCTCCATAGAGCACATCTTTTCTCTAGGAAGGCCTAGTAAGAACTCAGGAAGCATTACCAGCAGCCTCTTTGTCCTGTCCTTGTGTCCATAGTCATATAACTAGAAAATATCAGAGGAAGGATTTGTACCTGAGTATTCTTTAATCCAAATCTAGCATTCTAACCACTAAGCAGCACTGCTTCCTATCATCTGACTCAGAATCTGAAAGTCATAATATATTTTTATGAGTGCATGTCTAGCAGAACCCCCCAAAAAATGTAGCCTGAGTACACATTTAGATTTCAGTCATTTTAATCCATTGCCACTAAGATATAACATACATCCATTAAGATTCTCTGCTTCAGAAACAAAACAAAACAAAACAAAACAAGATTACTGGAAGCAAGAAGCTGGAGGCAATTCAAAATGGCTTGGGTGAACTGATAGTTAAATTTTTAGTGTGAGCATTTGCATCTCAGAAATCTGGGCTTGATTTGTTGTTTTGTTGATTGCCAAAATTTAGAGATGTGATGGAGAAAATGTTAATAATACTGATTAAAATTAAAAATATGTTCTTCTAAGATTTTGGGGTGGGAAACAGGTAACTGGTTGCTAAACATTTACCAGAACGTACTGATAGGAGAAATGTTTAACTTAATTTAAGAAATTACTTACTCAATTAGAGGCAGTAAGGTATATTAGAATTTACCTTAGAGTTAGGAAGTTTTGAATTCAAATCCCTCTTCTGAAGCATCCTGAATGAGTGATCCTGGGCAAATGAATTACTCTCAGTTTTACCCAAGCAACTCCCTAAGACTAAGGTGAAGACTAAGTGCCTATCAGTCATGAGAAAAAGGAAATTCCTCTCTGATGATGAAGTCCTGGATAACTCAGTGGGATTGGCAAAGAAATCTTTTGATAAGATTATAATATTCCCTGAGGCAAGCAGGGAAAGGCACTGTTGGAGATGAATGCAGCCTTACAGTCCTACCCACTGTGGAGGTCTTGGAAAATCCCAATTTACTGTATCCAACCAAAAAGCCAAATTATGATGTCAAACCTCTGAGGCTAAATTTCCCTTATAAATTTTCCCATGGCCTATGCCATCTTTGCTGAATCCCTTTTGGGTTAGCCTGCCATGGTATTCTGCCTTGTGATATCTTTCCTCTTACCCTCCCCCATACCTCATGGTATCTTTTTCCTTGCTATAGTTAACTAACTCTTTTAGGGTACTAAACTTCTCTATGGATTTGGCCTGCCACTCAATGTGTGCTTCCACCTCTTAGCATATTCCCTTTTTCTTGGTTAATTGTGAGTTCCACTGAGGAACCTGTATTTTCCATTGTTAAGTGTAAAAACCCTTTTCCTTGCTAACTATATGATCTTCCAAAACTATTTCATATTTACCATTACTAGTGTCTATTTTATCTCTTCATTTTGCCCATAATTTCTCCTTATAAATAAAAGTACATTTTGGTAAGGACAAAGCCAATTGGAATTCTTCACATTTGAATTGCTATGGAGTTTCCTATATTGATAAAGTCACATGTGCTCTCTCACTCTCTCCTCCCTCCTCTCTCTCCCTCTCCCTCTGTCTTTGTCTCTCCATGTTTCTGTCTCTTTCTGTCTCTGTGTCTGTCTCTGTCTTTCTTTTTCTTTCTCTCACACATATACAAACACACATGAAACTCTCTACTAATTAAAATCAGTACCTTCTCTGCAATATATAATTTTAAATGGTTAGCTAGAGCATTGAGAGATTAAGTGACTTGTCCAATGTCATACAACCAGTATGTGCAAAGAATTGAGCTTAAACTCAGGCTTTCCTGGCCCTGAGACTAGTCTCCATTATCCCAGAAAATACAATATACAAACTATCAACATAGTGTTTTTTTAACTTTATTTTTTATTTTTAATCATAGCTTTTTATTTTTCAAAATACATGTAGAGTTCCAACATTCATCCTTACAAAACCTTGTGTTCCAAATTTTTTTTCCTCTCTCCTTCCTTCTTCCCTTCCCAAGATCATGAACATGTACAATTCTTCTAAACATGTTTCCATATTCATCATGCTGCACAAGAAAAATCAGATCAAAATGTGAAAGAAAAAAAGAGGAAAAAAACCAAGAAAACAAATAATAGCAACAAATGAAAATACTATGCTTTGATACACATTCAATTCCCCCGTAGTTCTCTCTCTAGATGTGGATGGCTCTTTCATCATAAGTCCACTGGAATTGCCTTGGACCACCTCATTGTTGAAAAGAGCCATGTTCATCACATAATCTTGTTACTATGTGCAATGCTTTCTAGATTCTGTTCACTTTACTCTGCATCAGTTCATGTAAGTGTTTCCAGGATTTTCTGAAATTGGCCTGCTTATCATTTCTTATAAAACAATAATATTCCGGGGCAGCTAGGTGGCACAGTGGATAGAGCACCAGCCCTGAAGTCAGGAAGACCTGAGTTCAAATCTGGTCTCAGACACTTAACATTCCCTAGCTGTGTGACCCTGGGAAAGTCACTTAACCTCAATTGCCTCAGCAAAAAGCAAAAAAACAAAAACAACAAAAAAAAACAATAATATTCCATTGCATTCATATACTATAAACTTATCCAGCCATTCTCCACCTGCAGTTTGATAGCCCTTTGGACATTGTACCAAATTGCTTTCCAGGATGGTTAGATCATTTCAAACTCCACCAAAAATGCATTAATATTCCAGTTTTCCTACATCCCCTCCAACATTTATCATTATCTTTTTCTGTCATCTTAGCCAGTCTGAGAGGTATGATGCAGTATCTCTGAGTTTAGACATAGTCTTAGTTCAAATCCTTAGTTCAAAAATCTAAAGAGTTTTAAAAGTATGACTAATAAACATCCAGACATGGAAGTAGTGGGTACAAAGCACAAGTATAGCTTTATCAATAATATAAACTAATTTTACTTCCATTTTTGGTAGGGTTATCATACTGGTAGTTGGGAAAATATTGAGAGATCTTACAAAAATGATCAAATTTGTGTCAGCTTCAGTACAAATTTCCTTGGCATGTACTTAATCTGCTCTAGCTGCTCATCCCAAAATGGTCAAAATTGGGGGCAGGAAAATATTATTCCTTATAATGAATGATTTTAAAATTTTAGCTCTTTCTATATTTCTGACACTGTGCTAAGTGTTGAAGATAGAAATTCAAAATACGTCATAGGGGACTGATGGACAGAGAAAAGAGGTTTGGTCCAAAAAATAAAAAAGATGGTGAGTGGAATTGTAGGGCAAAGGACTAATATATATCCTTTCCAACAATAATGGTAGTGATATGATCATTAGTTCCAGGGTTAAAGGATAAAGAAGGTATTGGACCTGAAATGCCCAGAAAGAAATATCATATATCTGGATTGGGTTGGATAGAATGAAGTCTAATTTATGAGTAGTCTAAAGTCCCAGGATAACAGTTGGTATACCAGGGTCACAGGTGAAGCCTAGAAATAGTTTAAAAGTATAATATAATAATAATAATATTTATTATTATTATTAAATAACAAGAGCTTGGATTGGCATAGCACTTTTTGATTAAAGAGGATTTTCATATGCATATCCCTAGGTTTTTTCCAACATTGTGAAATGGTTAGTGCATTGCTCTTTTTGTTTTACAGATGAAGAAACTGAAACTCTGAAAAGATATATGATTTGCTATTGTTGGTCGGGAATTTGAGTCTTTTGACACCAAGTATCAACTTTGGGGTTTCATTCTTTATATTTTTATTCATTTAAACTACCTGGTATATAATAGGTACTTTAAAATGTTGCTGATTGATTGAAGGAGAGCTAAGAAAAGAAAAACAGAATGAAAGATGTGGAAGTTCTGTTGGTGTAAACTGTGTGTGTATGTGTGTGTTTTAATGCATGCAAAAATCTCTGAGCTATGTGCCCATTTCTGGAGATGTTTTGAACTTTTTGCCTATGAAGGATTTTGTGAAAATGACTTACGTAACAGAGCAACGAGGACACTCTGAATATATTAGCATTTATAAAGTGGCAACCTGAACATCCGCTCCTGTTAGAGTTCTAAGGGAATCGATCCTTCTTCCTAGGCTTATAATTAGAAGCTCACTTTCAGGTTAATAGGAGTTCTATGAGAACAAACAAGATTTAGATCCTAAATCTGGATTAGATTTTAGGAGTTAGCACAGAGTCTAACATTAGCAGCTTCCTTGAGAATACTTTTTTCATTCAGTGAACCCTCTGACTAAAATGTCCACTCTTAGATATGACTTTTTTTCAAAGTTAAAAAATAGAGTTTTGCTTTTGCTTTTATAGACTCATGATGTTAATGATGACAATTTAGTTTCTTTTGCATCTCTTTTTGTGTCCTTTAATCAGCACTCTGAGCTCACCTGTTTCTTTTTGTTGTTGTTATTTAATTTTTTATTTAATATTTATTTCCCAAATATATGTAAAAACAATTTCAACATTCTTTTCTTTCCAGTTTCAAGTTCCAAATTTTCTCCTTCCTTTCTCTCCCCCCTCATTGAGAAGACAAGCAATTTGACAGGTTATATATGTGTAGTCATGCAATACACATTTCCATCTAAGTCATTTTATGAAAGAAAAAAACAGACAAAAAAGTCCAAGAAAAATAAAGAAAGTAAAGATGATCTGCATTCAAGCACTACCACTTCTTTCCCTGGAGACTGACAGACAGCATTCTTTATCATAAGTTCTATAGAATTGTCTTAGATCATTGTATTGCTGAGATTAGCTAAGTTATTCATAGTGGATCATCATAAAATATTTCTCTTACTGTGTACTGTGTTCTCTTGCTTTGACTCATTTCACTTTGTATCCATTCATGTAAGTCTTCCCAGATTTTTCTGAGGACATCTTGTTTATCATTTCTTAAAGCACAGTAGTATTCCATCATAATTATAAGAATTTGTTCAGTCAATCCCCAGTTGATGCACATGTTCAAATTCCAATTCTTTGCCACTAAAAGTTGCTATAAATATCTTTGTACACATAAGTCTTTTTCCTTTTTTTAACTTTTATTTTATTTTCCAAATACATGCAAAAATAGTTTTCTACATTCATCCCTGCAAAACTTTGTGTTCCAATTTTTTCCCTCTCCTCTCTCCTCCCCCTCCCAAAGACAATAAGCAATTTGATATAGGTTAAACATGTGCAATTCTTCAAAACATATTTCCATGTTCATCATGCTGCACAAAAATATCAGATTAAAAGGGGAAAAACACAGGAAAGAGAAAAAAATCAAGCAAGCAAAGAACCACCACCACCAAAAAAGGTGAAAATATTATGCTTTGATTCACATTCTCTCCATAGTTTTCTCTCTGGATGTGATTGACAGTTTCCATCATAAGTCCACTGGAATTTCCTTGAATTACCTCATTGTTGAAAAGAGCCTAGTCCATCACAGTTTATCATTACATATATAATTTTGCTGTTGCTGTGTATCATATTTTCCTGGTTCTGCTTGTTTCATTCAGCAATCAGTTCATATAAGTATTTCCAGGCTTTTCTGAAATCAGTCTGCTCGTCATTTCTTAGAGAACAATAATATTCCATTACATTCATATACTATAACTAATTCAACTATTCCCCAACTGAGGGCCATCCACTCAAATTCCAGTTCCTTGCCATTACAAGAAAGTACTGCCACAAATATTTTTGTACATGCAACTCCTTTTCCCTCTTTTATGATCTTTTTGAGATATAGACCCAGTAGAGACACTGCTTGATCAAAGGGTACGCAGTTTGACAGTTTTTTGGACATAATTCCAAACTGCTCTCCAGAGTGATTGGATCATTTCACAACTCCACCAATAATGTATTAGTGTCCCAGTTTGCCCATATCCTTTTCAATATTTGTCATTTCCTTTTTCCATCACATTGGCCAATCTGACAGGTGTGAGGTAGTAGGTCTGAGTTATTTTAATTTGTTTTTATCTCTAAATAATTACTTGGAGCACTTTTTTTCATATGACTATAGAAAGCTTTGACTACTTTGTCTGAAAACTGCTTGTTCATATCCTTTGGACATTTATCAATTAAGAAATGGTTAAATAAGCTATGGTATTTGAAAGCAATGAAATATCATTGTTCTATAACATAGGATTAACAGAATAATTTGATATGATAGATTTAGCTCTTCTCAACAATTCAGTGATTTAAGGTAATTCCAATAAATTTTGGATGAAAAATGTCGTCCACATCCAGAGAGAGAACTGTGGAGACAATGCAGATTGAAGCATACTATTTTTCACCTTTTTTTCTTCTTTCTCATAATTTTTCCCTTTTGTTCTGATTTTTCTCTTCCAACATGAGTCATCTGGAAATATGTGAATGTATAACCTAAAAATAATTTTTAAAAAATTCATTAAGTTTTCTACATGTTTGAGAAATTTAAATCTTTCTCAAAGAAACTCCCTGTAAATTTTTTTCAGAGTACTGATTATCAACTATGTATTTCTCTCCATATTATTTTCCCTCTGTTTATTCTACATTCTCTCTCTCCTTTTACCCTATTCATTCTCAAAGGCATTTTTGTTCTGACTTTTACCTTCTCCAAACTATCCTCCCTTCTATCAGCTCCCTCCCCCCAACTTTTCTTATGACCTTCTCTTCCTACTTTCCTATATGGAAGATAGATTTCCATGCCACAATTGAGAGTGTACATTATTCCCCTCTTAAAAATTCTAGCTTTTTTTGAGACAATGTTAATAGTAGTGGGGTTCCATGTGGTCCCTTCTCTGCTTCCCCCAATTTCCCCTTCACTGTAAAATTTCTTTCAGGCCTCTTTTTTTGTCAAATAATCTATCCCATTCTACCTTTCCCTTTCCCCTTCTCCCAGTGTATTTTTTCTCATTCCTTAATTTTATCTTTTTAGATAATCATATCATCACATTCAATTTATACTCCTGCTTGATTTCTATGTATACTACTTTTATTGCCCTAATAAAGGAAAGTTTTTAGGAGTTTCAAATATCATTTTCCCATGTGAGAATATAAATAGTTTAACTTTATTGAATCTCTCATGGTTTCTTTTTCCTGTTTACTTTTTTATGCTTCTTTTGCATCTTGTAGTTCAAAGTCAAATTTTCTATTCAGATCTGGACTTTTCAGCAGAAATGCTCAAAAGCTCTCTATTTCATTGAATATCCATTTCTCCTTTCTGAAACATTATACTCAGGTTTGCTGGATAAGTGATTCTTCATTGGGATTATGGCTCTTTTGTCCTTCAGAATATCATATTCCAAACTCTCATATCTTTTAACATGGAAACTGCTAAATCTTGTGTTATCCAGAATGTGATTTCATATTTGCATTTTTTTTCTGTTGACTTGCTTGCAATATTTTTTCCTCAATTTGGAAGATCTTGAATTTGGTTATAATATTGCTGTGAGTTTTTATTGTGGGATCTCTTTCAGGAAGTCATTAATAGATTCTTTCAATTTGTATTTTACTTTCTATCTCTAGAATGTCTGTAAAGTTTTCCTTGATAATTCCTTGAAAGATGATGTCTAGGCTATTATTTGGATCATGCTTTTCAGGTAGTCCAGTGTCTTAAATTATCTCTCCTGGATCTCTTTTCCAATCCAATTGCTCTTCCAGTGAGGTATATAATTTTTTATTGTTGCATCCTTTGATTTTGTTTGATCTTTTCTAGCTATTTCACAAAATTTTTAGTTTCCTCTTACTCAGTTCTAACTTTAAAAAAATTCTTTTTTCAATGAGCATTTGTACTTCCTTTACTATATGGATGATTATATTTTTAAGGAGTTCTTTTCTTCAGTGAATTTTTATGCATCTTTTTTTCTATTTGACAAATAGGATGTCTTTTTTTTTGGCCTCTTTTATGATTTGGCTTAGTCTGTTTTTTTACAGTATGATTTTCTTCAGTATTTTTTTGTGTCTCTTTTAACAAGCTATTGACTATTTTCTCATGATTTTCATGCAACACTCATTTTTCTTCTCAGTTTTTCCTCTACCTCTTTTTCTTGATTTTTAAAATTATTTTTTACCTCTTCCATGGCCTGAGACCAATTCATATTTTTTGAATCTTTTGATTTTTCTTATCACCGTAGTAACTTGCTAGAGTCAGAATTTCTTTTCTGTTGTTTGTTCATTTTCTAGCCTATTTTTGGACTTTTAATTCTATGCTAAAGTGGATCTCTACTTCCCAAGTGAAGGGGGCACTTTCTCAAGCTCCAAGTTTTTTGTGCATCATTTTTTATATTTGTGGGATTTTAAAATAGCATTTTATTTTTCCAAATACACACAAAGATAGTTTTTAACATTCACCTTGCAAAACCTTGTGGTCCAGATTTTTCTCCCTCTCCTCCCTTTCCCCTGCTTCCCAGGACAGTAAGCAATTTGATATAGGTTAAACATGTGCTATTCTTCTCCCCTGTGGCCATTAGTTCTGCTCTGCTAGTGTTCCTCCTCAAACTGAGACAAATCCATGATTGTGATCCAGATCCAACTATAGGCAATGCAACAGAGTCCTGCCCCTAGTGACAGCAAAAGGACCCCTGTAGATCTCCTTCTGATTCATTGTCTGATATCCTTATTGTTTGTGGACTGAGAAGCCTGAAAATTCCCACTTCTACTACTGACTAAGTCATTCTGAAGCCTGTTCCTGGTTTGCTGGGGCCAGGTATGCACTGGCATATCCTAGGCTATACTGTATTCCTCTCTTATCTTGGTGCAACAGATCTTTTCTGTCAACCCTCTCAGTTGTCTGGAACTGAAAATTTGCTTCATTCAGTTCACCCAGTAAACATCAGTCAGGATTTAACTAAAGTCTTCTGACTGCAGAGCTAATATACTTTCCACTATAGTATTTTGCTCAAATCTGCTTTATTTAAAAAGCATTCTAACCTCTGGGTCTTTTCCATCTAATGATCCACCACAGAAACTTATTCCTCCTTTGCCATATATCTATAGAACCTGCTGTCAGAAGTTAGCTAAAGCTACTTTTTTTTCTACTTTGTTTTTTTTTTTTGAGATGTTAGAGGGATAGTACATTAATACTCTCAAAGACCACATTTCCATTAAAGGGTTGGAGATAGCAACCTTCAAAGCCTTTACCCAAAGGACTAGCATTAATGGTTTGGAATTTAAGTTCCTAAGTAAACTAAAGAAGATAATGGAAGACATTTTTTAGCCTTTCTAAATGGACATTGAAGAGAGGCAGATTTTAACTTGACATTAAAGAAAAAAACTTCCAAAGAAATGGAGCTATACAAAAGGGGGAGGAGCTGCCTTAAGAAGGAGTAACCCCATTCCTCCTCCAAAATCTCAAAATAAAAGCTTTTTATAATATCAGGTAAAGGCTGGGAGCATTATAAATGGCATTCTTATTAAGGTACAAGTTGAAGCAGGTACCTGTTTCTTCCAACTTGAAGATCTGTGCAAAATGGAGAATACAGGAGGTATTTAATAAGAAATGGATATATTAAACTGAATAAAGGCAAAATTTGGTTCTTCTTCCCACCTACCATCCTCTCACCCTACTCAAGGTTTATCTCAAAGTCAAGGTGAAATTTGTTGAAGAAGCACAAACATGTAGATCTTTAGATTCAGTTTGCATCTTGTCTTGTTTGACAATAGGATATCCTGAATTTGCATGTTATGTGCTTTATAAAGAGGAAGAGAGAGAGAAAAAAGCAATCAATAGGATTTAATAAGTTCTAAATCCAAGGTTAGGAAACTCACCAAGTAGGAGAAGCAGTCTGGTCAGGCTGCTGCTTTTAAAGAAGTTGGCTCATGTTGTACAGAAAATTGAAAGTGTCCAATAAAATCCCTCTGTGGTTTACATCCTCTCTCAGCAGGTTGTTCTCTTCCTGAGGCTCTTATAGAGAGGGGTACAGGTTCCTATGATTTAGGACTACTGCCATTCCCCATTAACAACATAAGGAGTCGATTTTTAATTTCATTATAATTATGCACAGTTGTTCAGTTACCCTTAGGATCGGTGTTTTCATGTTGCATAGTCTTATCAAGAAAACAGAACTTGCATAGGATTTTTTGAAAATAGTCAGCAGATAGGGAGAAATTACAGATGCTAAGAGGCTGTGGTAGATGCCTCAACTAGTTAGAGTCCTATATTAATAAGACCAAGGTCAAGGATTCTTTTCCTGTGTGAATTAGTTGGTTTTGCCCTGTTTAATGGACATTGACTGATAGTGGATATTTTTAACACTAGGAGTGGTCTATTGAAGAAGTGGGAGGACTATATGATTGAGAGATGTAGATAGATGTAGTGGTTTTGTCAGGTAATTCATTGTTTTTTTCTTTGTTAGAAGGCAAGGCTCATCAATGCATGAGGGGATAGAAGAAAGGATATATTTTAAAATGACCATAATGTAAAAGGCAAGAAATATCAATAAAACTTTTTAAATTGTTAATTTACTTTTAGGAATCAATAAGCCTTAAAAATAAAAAAATAAATAAATTTAATTAATTAATGGATGGATGGATGGATGAATAAATAAATAGTGAAAAATAAAAACCCAGAGTATTTGAAAAAAGGCTAGAGTTACAATGATTCAGAAAGGTAACAGGGAAAGAAAGGGTGGGTAGCTTAATATACATTTCTTATCTACGGGAAACACAATTCACAAAATCTCAGGAGTCAATGGAAATTCAAAGGCCATCAAACCATACAGGAAAAAATTACTTATTGGACATTTGTGGTCAGTCTTTATTTGACTACCTCCAATAAGATGGAAGTAGCCACTATCTCCTGAAGTAACCTATTTTATTTTTGAGGATATCTAATTATTAGGAAATGTGTCCAAAAATATATCAAACTTTATTTTTCCTCTTCTATCTCCAACTTTTTATTCTTGGTTTTGCCCTATGTGACTAAGAAGGACTTTAATTTGTTTTCCATGTGATATTCTTTTAAATATTTGACAATTAGTATCATGCTCTCTCTGAGCCTTTTCTTCCTCAGGCTAAGCACTCCCATTTCCTTCCACGAATCCTTCTATTACATAAATTTGAGGTCTCTCGTTATACAGGTTGTTCTTAACACTCATTTGCTGCTGCTGATAGATAGTAAGGATTGTCTTCATGTTTAGAATTTGATTTAATGTTTAACTCAAATATATGGAAATTCTAAAAGACTCATCTGAGAGGATGACTTCAGTTCTTGGTGATGCTTCCATGTTATATTTGGCTATCATCTCCCTGACTTAATATGAGAACTACAAAACAAACTACATCCATGAATCTCAGATCTTCTAGTCTTTTAGGAACCATGCAGAAGAAGGAGGGAGAGGGCATAAGATCTTGGAATGCTGGAAAGAAGCTCAGAGCTTAGAAGTTAGTCTAATGCCTTCAAATAAGATAATACAATGTTTTGTAAACTTTAAAACAATATATAAAGGTACATAATTATTATACATATTTACCAAGGAAGAAAACAAAGCCTGAACAAGTGAAATATCTTGACTAAGGGCACATAGATAGTAAGCAATGGAGTGAGCATCTGAACAAGGATTTTCCATCTCCAAATATCATGTTCTTTCCATCACACTATATCAGGGAAGTAACTTGCTTGAGGTTGAATGACTAATTGGTGACAGAGCTGGGTACCAATAACTTCTACATTTGGAAGTCATTTTGCAGTATCAAAATTAATGTTGTATTTTCCCAAATATATTTGAAGAAATACCATTGTGATTGGACTGAGGCACCAATACCAAATACCCTGGGTCACATGGGGATAGAACTGCAGCCATACTGAGATATATGGAGATTTTGTTTCATTTGGGGAAACATTAGGTCCTTAGTGAAATCCACAAAAATACCTGTTATTTAAATTGTATTGATCTCAACAATTTCTTGAGCTCAATGAGTACAAAACTCCCTGTGTAAAATTCTACATAGAGAGCTGCGTGTGGCCAGATAAACTGGGAGTTTAAGATACAATTGACATCTAAGCTTCTGGGATGTGATACGTGGACTTAGAAGAAGGCAAAACTGAATTCAAACCTAGTCACAGATATTTACTAACTGTGTGACCTTAAGCAAGTAGCTCAACTTGTCTGCCTCAGTTTCCTCTACTATAAAATTGGGATAATAATAGCACATATTTCTCAGGATTATTATGAAAATCAAATTCAATATTTTTAAAGTACTTAATCCAATGCCTGGAAAATAAATGATGTTTTACAAATTATTATTTCCTTCTTTTCAGTTGATCACTGAATGAGGAGTAATTCAGTTCAATTCAACATGCATTTATTAAGCACCTCCTATATACTATATACTAATATAATACTGGAAATTGAAAACAAAGTCAATGTCACTTCCTTTCTACTATGACTTACAACCATTGCTGCTCCATGAATTGTAGTACAAGAAGAGAGCTTAAAGACCCACCCCTCTCCTTTTACAGATGAGGAAGGGAATATCCAGACAAGCCAAGTAATTTGCCCAAACTCACACAGCTACCGTGTGGTAGAAATGAGACTAGAATCTAGATGTCCTCTCTTTTGTCTGTACATCATGGTTCTTCCCATACCACCAGAGGAAACTACTAGAAACTGCTTGTTATTTAGGCCTTTTCTGTATGTTTGTTGATGAACTAAGTGGGTAGCTCCAGCCCCTAATACTAAAGACAGTGTTCTTTCCATATAGCCTGAGCCTCTAGTTTAATAACAAAGACCATTGGAGCAGTCATAATTCAGTCTCATGAAGATCTGTCTCTTTGAGGTTAGTAAGGGTTTATGGGGGTGAATAATAGAAAATGTGAGAATGATTGTATCTTATGACCACAGTGCCTCCTCAGGGGAAAGCAAAATAGCAGAAGTCTTTTGATGGGAGACTCACTGCTTTGTGTTTGAAAAGTTACAGTAATGGCATTTGGGGATAGCCTTAAAAAACATAGGGCTAGTATAACATGACAGGTGCCAAAAGAAACTACCTGATATTTCTAAAATAAAAATCATTAAGAATGGATTCTTAACTTGGGGACTGTGAACTTGTATTTTTATTTTTATAACTATTTCACTATAATTGTTTCCTTTGTAATCTTCTCTATTTTATTTTATGCATTTAAATACATTGTTCTGAGGAAAGGAGCATTGGCTTTATCAGACTGACAAAAGAGATCATTACACAAAATAGTTCAAATGAACTCCTGATCTAGGTGAAGGCCTTATCTTTAGAGAGCATAGTTAAAATCCATTTTACATTGAGGGTGGGAGGGGAGGTAGAAGAGAAATTGTTTTTTTTTTAATTCATTAATACTTATTAATATAATTAAGGAGGGATTTATGTGATCAGTTGAGAACATACTAAGACTCTGTGGGTAAGGGGGAATAGTCCTGACTGGTAAGATCCTAATTTCTTTCTTTTTTTTTTTTTTATTATTTTTGTTTTGGTTCATTTTTTTTTAATTTTGGAAGAGATTTTACATATCCAAAGTGAAAAGATGAGAAATGATTTATTGAAAGAAATGTAAAAAGCAGAAAAGTTTGGATTAGAATCTAGTTTTTATGATGCCCAAGTTAGTGCTCTTTCCAGTGAAGGGAACAGAAAAAATTAAGACTGTTGAGGAAGATAGACCTTAATAAGATAGTGACTTGTGAGGAAAAGGGGAGCACAAAGTTACCAGAGGTGGAAAGGGGAAAAGAATGTGGAAAAGGCATGAAAATGGAAAGGGGGCAGTTGTCAACTTTCCTGAGTTGAGTTTTTCTTTAGATAGAAATTTATTTTAGAGTTATATAAATATTTTTACAATTCTGAAGAAAGTAGGAAGAAACAAACATCTAATTCTTCTCTTTAGTTGATAAAAACAAATTCTCCCTATTCACCACCCACTTAGTACAATAATTAGGTCCACTTACAACCACAAAGTCAAAATGAAAAGGGAGAATTTTGTTTGGCTTTTATTTGTTGTTTTTGTAACTTGTACAAACTTGGTTTATTTATTAAAGTAAAATGTAGATTAGGAAACTTAGAAAGAAAAAGGAAGCAAATAAAATAGAACTTCATAGATACAGATTCTCAGTAAAGTTCCTGTTATCTCATTCATAAATCTTCAGATCATAGATTTAGAGCTAGAAAGAATCTGAGGTCATCAAGCCCACTTCCCTTCTTTAACAGATGAGAAAATTGAGGCACCAAAAGGGTGTAGCATGCCACATTGCCTCTCAAATTTAGAGCATGAAGAGACCTCAGGGAGCATCTACCTAGGCCTTTAAGACATTTTGTAGAGGGTCACAGATAGTGGGGCATCTCTGGGTGAGGTATAAAACCCTTCAGCCCAGAGACAATCTGCTGACTATGTCTGGTTCGGCTTCTCATCTCTCAGCCTTCCTGAGAAGTCAGGGTAGGTATGGCCACCTGTGATTACTTGAAGCAGAGTTATACTGAAGTAGGAAACACCTGTCCCTAATAAGTTGGTGCATACACAGTACTCCATGGTTATAGGGTATATAAGATGGAAAGCTGCCTTGAACAGATGGACTCCATCTTTGATGATCCACATGAGTCTCGCTTCATCACTTCTTCACTAAGACCAAGGACTCAGGTTGATCTCGAGATCTTCCAGAGATACTTTATTTCATCCTGGTGTGGGGACTCTAGAAAGCATGGTATATTTTGTCACCCCAGTATGGGGGCTCTAGAAAGCAGATAACAACTTTACATGTATGTCACTGATTTTTTGGTACTTTGATGTACCCTAAGGATGCCTTCTCTTTATAAGAGTATAAAACAAAATATATAGGATTACCAAAAAAACTTAATTATAATGAAATAGTGATCAAATTTTTTCTTTAAAATAAGTTGAAGGATCTCAAGTTAGTCTAAACTCCTCTTTTTATACATAAGCAATTTGAGGTACAGAGAGGGTACATAATTTACCTAGGACCATAATATTCAATCAAGAGGCAATAAATAAAGCTTGAATTTGAACTTGCATCCTTTTATTTTAGAGTTATTGTATTTTTCTCTGTGAAGCTACTTTCTTATGCTTATGAGGTAACTATCAGCACTATTGTGAGGAAAAGGTTTGAAATTCAAAGATAGCAACTTCAACTATTAAAATTTCCAGGAATTTTTGCGTTATAATGACAAGTGAACTTCTAGCTTTAATGATAGAATTTCATATTAAAGTCTACCCCATAGGAGAGGTACTTAGTGGGAGAAAAGGTAGAAAAGCAAGGAAATTTATTCATACATTTAACAAGCATACATTCAATAGACGGCAGACTGGTCCAGAAAGTTTATGAAGTACTGGAAACATTGAGACAAAAAATGAAATAGACCCTTTGCTCAAAGGTCTTATTATCTTTTTAGAGAGAGGTTATAAATGTAACTCTATAAAGTAACTTTTTGGTAGTTTTACTGGTATGGCCCTGAATGAAAATTAAAATATTTTTTTCATTGTATTATTATGTTGAGATAACCCAATCATGAACAATTATTTGGATAAAAATTTATTTCAGTGAAAAATGTTTTATATTGCTATTCAGATAATTTTTACGTGTATCTTGATAGATGAATTGCCAATTTTTTTTAATATACAATAATTCTTTTCCTTGAAATTTTGTCCCTTCCTGTTTGCTTCATTTTTTGTTTTCTAATACACAATAGACGATTTATTTTTCTGTTTTTTTTAATTCAATAGTATTTTTCCCCAAGTACATTAAAGATAATTTTCAACATTCATTTTGTAAGATTTTGAGTTCCAATTTTTTTCTCTCTCCCTCTTGCCCATTCCTCCTCAAGACAGCAAGCAATCTAATATGTTACACATGAACAATAATTTTAGCCATATTTCCATATTAGTTATTTTGTAAAAGAAAAATCAGAACAAAAAAGAAAAGCCACTAAAAAAAGCAGAAAAAAAGGTGAAAATATGCTTTGACACACAATAAGGGTCCAGAGTTTCTCTCTGGATCTGGATGGCATTTTCTTTTTATTATTATTACTATTATTTTTATTTGAGAAACATATGTATGGGTAATTCTTCAACATTAACCCTTACAAAGCTTTCTGTTACAAATTTTTCCTCCCTACTCCCCACCCCTCCCCTAGATGGCAGGATATCCATTACATTTTAATTATGTTAAAATACTTGACAAATCGAATATATGTATACATATTTCCACACTTACCATTTTTGTGCAAGAAAAATCGTATCTACAAGAAAGAAAAATCAAGTAAAGGAAACACAATGCAAGCAAACATCAATTGAGAGCATGAAAATGTTATGTTGTAGTCCACATTTCACATCCCTCTCTCTGGGTGTATATGGCTTTCTTCACTGAACTATTGGAAGTCATTTGAAACATTTCATTGTTGCAGAGAGCCATGTCCATCAGAATTGATAGTCATATAGTATTGTTGTTGCCGTGTATAATGATCTCCTGGTTCTGCTCATTTCACTCAGCATCAGTTCATGCAAGTCTCTCCAGGCCTCTCTGAAATCGTCCTGCTAGTCGTTTCTTACAGAGCAATAATATTCCATGACATTCATATACCATAATTTATTCAGCCATTCTCCAATTGATGGGCATCCCTTCAGTTTCCAGTTTCTAGACACTACAAAAAGGGCTGCCACAAACATTCTTGCACATGTGGGGCCCTTTCCCTCCTCTAACATCTCTTTGGGATATAAGCCCAATAGAAACACTGCTGGGTAAAGGGGTATGCACAGTTTGATAACTTTCTGAGCATAGCCTGGATGGCATTTTCTATACCAAGTCTATTGGAACTGTCTTGGATCACTGTATTGCTGAGAAAAGATAAGTCTTTCATAGCTGATCATTACATAATCTTGCTGTTATTGTGTACAATGCTTTCCTGGTTCTATTTATTTCATTCAATATCAGTTCATGTAAGTCTTGAATTTTCTTAAATCAGTTTGCTCATCATTTCTTATAGAACAAAAATATTTCATTACATTGACATACCACAACTTATTCAGTCATTCTCCAATTGATGGGTGTCAATTCAATTTCTAATTCCTTCCACCACAAAATGAGCTGCTACAAACATTTTTCACATGTGGGCCCTTTCCCTTCTTTTATGATCTCTTTGTGATACACACCCTGTAGAGATACTGCTGTCTCTATTTGTATATCTATGTGCATATCTGCAAGGATATGCACAGTTTTGTAGCTGTTTCAGCATAGTTTTAAATTGTTCTCCAGAATACCTGGATCATTTCACAACTCTACCAACAATAGATGAATGTTTCAGTTTTCCTACATTTACTCCCACATTTGTCATTATCTTTTCCTATCATCTTAGGCAATCTGATAGATGTGAGGTGGTATCTCAGAGTTGTTTTAATTTGCATTTCTCTAATCAATAGTGATTTAGAGAATTTTTTCGTATAGCTTAAATTTTTTCATCTGAAAATTGTCTGCTCATATCCTTTGATCTTTTATCAATTAGGTAATGACTTGTATTCTTATCATTTTGACTCAGTTCTGTATATACTTGAGAAATAAAGTTTTTTTTTTAATCAGAAATACTGGCTATAAAAAGTTTCCCAACTTCCTGTTCCTCTTCTAATCTTGACTGCATTGGTTCTGTGAAAAAGCTTTTTAATTTAATGTAATTAAAATTATCCATTTTGCATTTCTTGGTGTTCTTTAGTTCTTCTTTGATTATAAATTTCTCCCTTTTCCAAAGGTCTGACAGATAAATTATTCTTTACTCTAATTTGCTTATAGTATTTCTCCTTCTGTCTAAATCATGAATCCATTTCAACCTTATCTTGGTATAGGGTGTGAGATTTGGCTTATGCCTAGTTTCTGTCATATTATTTTTCAGTTTTCCCAGCAATTTTTGTTAAATATTGAGTTCTTATCTAGAAGCTGGAGTTAGGGGGCTTATAAAACATTACATTACAATAGTAATTAGCTACAGTGTCTTGTGTACCGAATCTATTTTAGTGGAATAGTGGAATATTCCATTGATCCACCACTCTATTTCTTATACATTACCAAATGGTTTTGATGATTGATGCTTTATAATATGGTTTTATGACTGATACTGCTAGACCCCTTTCCTTTATGATTTTATTTTAATTAGTTCCCTTGATATTCTTGACCTTTTGTTCTTCCAGATAAATTTTGTTATCATTTTTTCTAAAAGCTAATTATTTTTATGGAATTTTTATGTCTTGCTATTTAGATGAAATTAATTTTTTATGTTTTCTAAATAGATTATCACATCATCTTTCTTTTTTTAATAGTCATTTTGTTTTTTCTTTAACTATGCAGTTTAAGTAATATTAGAATTAATTGGTGTTTTAATATTACATAGGATTACTTTTAAAAATCTGTCTGTTCTTGGGGTTTTACTTTAGTTTTGTTTCTCCATCCTCTTTGAGAGTTCATTTCTGGATTTGCCAAATTCTTTTATCTTAGATTGTCTTATTTCATCTGTCATTTCTTATTCTGTTCATCTGGGTATTTTATGTATTTGTAAATATCCATTTCATTTGTTATCCATCTTGTCATAATAAGCCCGATAATTTCTAATAATTTTCTTTATTTTCTTTTAATTGATGAATTGCTCCATTTTATTTCTGGTGTTGATAATTGGTTTTCCTCTCTAATTTTAAAACAGATTAGCTAATGGTTTGTCTATTATGTGACTTCTATTTGCAATTCAAAGTTTCTATTCAGCTCTGGTCTTTTCATCAGAAATGCTTGAATGTCCTCTATTCTATTAAAAATCTATTTTTTTCCATGTAGGATTATACTCAGTTTTGCAGGGTAAGTTATTTTTCATTGTAGTAAGCTTTTATTATTTTCTTTTTGGAATATTTTATTCTAAGATTTTTCCTCTCCTTTAGGGTAGTTGATACATATTATGTCTTGACTGGTTTCTTAATATTTGAATTCTTTAAATTCATTCAAAATTCAATAGCTAGCATTTCTTCTTTGCCCTAGTAACTCTGAACTTTAGCTGTGAGATTACTGAGTTCTTTTTTTTCTTTAGAAACTACCTAGTAGATTCCTTTTGTTTTCATTTTGCCTTCTCGAACCATTATCTGGCCTCAGATACTTAACTTACTTGTATGATTCTAAGCATTTCACTTAACCTATATGCTTCAGTTTCCTCAACTGTAAAATTTGCATTATGATAGCTCCTGCCTTTCAGCATCCAATTAAATAATATTTGTAATTTTTTAGTATAGGATCCAGCACACAATTGCCATTTAATGATTTTCCCCTTTTTCCTCTTAGTAAATGTGAAGTATTTTCACTTATTCTTTCTTGAAATAAAAAGATTGAAATATATAGCTGAAACAAGCTATATAAGTTTTGGTTTTATCAGAGTTTTCAGGGAGTCTGATGGTTCTTACATCATTTCTTAATCTATTTTCTTCAGGTCATTTTTTAAAATAGTAAATTTTTTCTGCTAATTTTTCCCATCTTACCTGCATCCCCCCATATTTGTTGTTTTATGGAGTCATTAAATTCAGTTTTCTGTGAAATGATCTGGAAATCTATTCTATTTACCACAGAGGTCATTATTTGGATAAGGTCTTCCCTCTTTTGATCTAATTTATTCTACTATTATTTTTCTCCAAAGTTCTTAGTTCATTTAAAATCCCAATTTTTAAATTGATTGAATTATTTCTTTCAGGTATTCTTTTACTTCTGGTGGGGATTTTTGTTTGTTTTTTTTGTTTTTTTACTCTCAAAAATGATGAATATGCTTGTGTGTGTGTGTGTGTGTGTGTGTGTGTGTGTGTGTGTGTGTGTAATTATTCTCTTTTCTGGGTTTACAGTTATTTTTCATTACATAGAGCAGTTATTTTTTCTATTTACTCATATCATCAACATAAATTCCTGATTCAGGTTCTTGTGTGCTGCTCCACTCCTACTCTAGGAAGAAGCAGCATAGACTCTTATTTGATCTTCATTGCTTGTATTTTACCTTTGAGTTTGATCTTCCTGATGTGTTTGCATTCAGAGCATTGGTAGGTTTTGGTGAACTCAGTTAAAGCTCTGAAATCAGCTGTCCCTAAGCTTGTTTCCCCTAGGGATTTTCCAGATCTCCCATTGCTTGGGGTTTGCATTCCTCCTCCTCCCTATCCTGGAGACTGCCTAGTTTGGGTATTGTTGCTAGTCTGTTCCCTTGAACTC
>JAJPUD010007636.1:73980-90421 GCA_023553655.1 Myrmecobius fasciatus
AAGGAAGGAAGGAAGGAAGGAAGGAAGGAAGGAAGGAAGGAAGGAAGAAAGGAAGAAAGGAAGGAAGGAAGGATCTAACAGTCTCCCAGAAGAGAAGCATTATAAAAGCTAGCATGAAGGGATTTTCCCAGTAAATAAAAGTAAGAATAAAATAATGATATTCACTATCACTCACTATAATGTTAGTTCAGCTTTAAGAAAAAAAAAGAAATTGAAGGAATAAGTATAAAGAAAAAAATATCTCTATTTGAAAATTAAATTATGGTTTATTTAAAGAAACTAAAAGATCAACAAATAGAACACTGAGTCAATTCTATCAACAAAGGTATAATTACAAAATAAATTAATAAAATAACAATATTTCTATATAATAAAACAATGAATAATTATTTTTAAAACATCAAATAGTGCTAAATATTTGGGATATATTAATTAACATCTATATATAACTTACATCATATCTATATTTATATATATATAGATAGATAGATAGATATACATCTATCTATATATAGAGAGATATATCTATATCTATATATCTTTATATATATATATACAGAACTTACATCATATCTATATATATATATATATAGATAGATAGATAGATATACATCTATCTATATATAGAGAGAGATAACTATAACTATATATATATATATAACAAAAATTTTCTGTATTTGGAGAGATATTCAATACATCATCCTTAGAAGAATTAAATAAAAAGATAAGAGTGATAGAGGAAAATTAAGGGAAAATTGAGAGATATGTAAGAAAATTATGAAAAGAGAGTTAACTTCTATAAAAAAGGAACAAAATTACTGAAGAAAATACTACTATAAAAATTGGCTTAATGATAAAATAGGCACAAAATTCACTAAAGAAAAGAACTCTTTAAAAAACAGAATTGTCCAAATGAAGAACAAAAGAGAGATACAATATATCACTGAGGGAAAAAAGCCATTAAAAATTAAAATTGGACAAAAGATAATTAATGACTCCACAAAACATCAAGAAACAATAAAACAAAGTTAAAGAATAAAAAATATAAGAAAATGTGAATTATATCATTAAAAATCTCATCAAGAAAATAGATCAAAGACAGATAATATTAGAATCACTGGGTTACAGCAGTGTTTCTACTGGGCCTATATCCCAAAGAGATCTTAGAGGAGGGAAAGGGCCCCACATGTGCAAGAATGTTTGTGGCAGCCCTTTTTGTAGTGTCTAGAAACTGGAAACTGAAGGGATGCCCATCAATTGGAGAGTGGCTGAATAAATTATGGTATATGAATGTTATGGAATATTATTGCTCTGTAAGAAAAGACCAGCAGGACGATTTCAGAGAGGCCTGGAGAGACTTGCATGAACTGATGCTGAGTGAGACGAGCAGAATCAGCAGATCATCATACACAGCAACAACAGTATTACATGATGATCAATTCTGATGGACATGGCTCTCTGCAACAAAGAATTGTCTCAAACCAGTTCCAATTGTTCACTGAAGAAAACCATATACACCCAGAGAGAGGGAAATGAAATATGGACCACAACGTAACATTTTCATGATCTCTATTGACATTTGCTTGCATTGTGTTTCCTTTCTCTGATTCTTTTTTTTTCTTTTCTTCTAGATAGGATTTTTCTTGCATAACTTCTCAAGCATTTCAACATTATTAACATGTAGTGGACTTCCTGCCATCTAGGGGAGGGGAGAGGACTGGGGGTAAAATTTGTAATGGAAAGCTTTGTAAAGATCAATGTTGGGGAACTACCCATACATATGTTATACAAATAAAAAGCTTTAATAAAAAAAAAATCACTGGGTTACCTGAAAGCCATGATAAAATAAAATAAAACGAAATAGCCTAGACATCACATTTCAAGAAATCATTAAGGAAAATTGACCTGATATCTAAGAATCCATAGAAATTGAAAAAAAATCCACCAATCACCTCCTGAAAGAGATCCCAAGATGACAATTCCCAGGAATAGTATAGTCAAATTCTGGAGCTCCGAGGTCAAGGAAAAAAATACTTTAAATAGCCAGAAAGAAGCAATTCAAATATTTTGGAACCATAGTTAGGATCACCAAGATTTAGCAATTTCCATTTTAAGGGCTTGAAATGAGATTCCAGAATGCAAAGGAACTACAACCAAGAATCACTCTGTTAACATTGAGTGTAATTCTTCAGAATAAAATGAATATTTAATGAAATAGAAGACTGTTAAGCATTCTTGATGAAAAGACCTGCATTGAATAGAAAATTTGCCTTTCAAATGCAAGATTCAGGAGACATCTAAAAAAGGTAAATATTAAAGCGAAAACAAAGTACTTAATAAAGTTAAATGGTTAACATGGCTATATGGGAATGTTATGCAAGTAATGCCTTAGAATTCTGTCATTAATAGGTCAGTTAAAAGGAGTTTACATAGAGTATGAGTGGATTATGTTGGATTTTAAAAAAAAAAGAAGGTGGGGTAAAGAGGGATATACTAGGGAAATGGGGAAGAGTGAGGAAGAATGAAGGAAATGTTTCACATAAAAGAATCACACAAGAAGAGCTTTTATAATGAAGGCAAAAATTGGTGTTGGGGGAATGTGGGTGGCAGGCAATCTATATCTATGCATATACATACAAATATGCACACATAGTTATTTATAGAAATATGACTTACCCATTAAGAAAATAAGAGAAAGAAGAAGGTGATAAAGGAAACAGCACATTAAAGGAGAAAATTTAGAAGCAAAATAGATTTTTAAAAAGAAATAGAAATAAACATAGAGAAGAAGAGATAGAATATAATGGGATGGAAGGAAATACACAGTAATCAAAACTGTGAATGTAAATGGAATGAACTCACCCATAAAACAAAAATGGTTAGCAGAATGGATTAGAAATCAGAAACCAACAAAAGTGTTTACAAGAAACATGCTTCAAAAAGAAAGACCCACATAGAGTTAAAACAGAGGACTAGATCAAAAGCCAATATACATCAGCTGAGGTTAAAAAAATAAATTAGGAAAACAATCATGATGTCAGACAAAGCAAAAGCAAAAATAGACAATGAAGTAATATCAAAAAACTTTGAGTTTCTCTGATAAAGACCTCATTTCTCAAATATATACTGAGTATAGAGCTGAGTCAAATTTATAAAAATAAGGGCCGTTTCCCAGTTGATAAATGGTCATAAGATATGAACAGTTTTTAGAAGAAGAAATGAAAGTTATCTATTGTCATAAAAATGCTCCAAATTACTATTGATTATAGAAATACAAATTAAAATAACTAAAATAACACCTTATACCCATCAGAAATTATAGGTGCTAGAGGGAATGAGGGGAAAATAGGTATATTTATGAACTGTTGGTGTTTCTTAACTGGGTCGTCAATTCAGAAAAAAAAATTTGGAATTGTGTACAAAATATTATAAAATTTATATTCCCTTTGATCCATAAATGCCACTACTAGGTCTATATTCTAATGAGATCAAAGAAAAAGGAAAATGATCTTCATGTATAAACATATATATATATCATTTCTTTTTGTGGTGGGAAAGGATTGAAAATCAAGGGAATGCTCAACTATTGGGAAATGGTTGAAAAAATTCCAGTATAGGATTTTGATGGAGTTTTATTGTGCTGTAACAAATGATGAGGGGGTGATTTTAGAAAAAAAACATGGCAAGACATATACAAACTGATACAAAGAGAAGTGAGAAGACCTGGAAGATCATCATACACATTAACAGGATTGCTGTAATGATCAACAACTTGAAAGAAAACTACTCTAATCAATGCAATGATCTAAGACACTTCTAAAGAATTCATTACGAAAATTGCTGTTCAGAAAGAGAGCTGAAAAATTCTGAGTGTAAATTGAAACATAATTTTCTCACTTTATTTTTCATGCTTTAAAAAATATGGTTACCATAGAAATGTGTTTTGCATGATTTCACATGTATATTGTTAACTTTCTCAGTGACTTAGTGAAAGTTGAGAGGGAAGGAGAAAATTAGAAACTCAAAATTTAAAATGAAAAAAATGTTTAAAAGATAATAAATTAAATTTTTTCCTAATATTTTCTTTTTATTTTTTTAAAATTCAAAATAATGAAAGAAAAAATTGCCATATGCAGAGCAGAATATAAGAGGATGCAAAATATAAAGCAATAAATTTTCATTTCAAGAAACCTATACAATAAATACTATAATTAATTAGCAATTCAGAAGGTCCCAAGATTTGCTAACCCCTTGGGAACATCACTTAATTTCTCTGGGCCTCAGTTTATTCATTTGTAAAAGGGGAATTGACATAAATTAGTTCCATGGTCCCTTCCAGCTATACAGCTATGTTTTTTTTTTTTTTTTTTTTTTTTGTTCAGCAAAACAAGGCAAATAGTGAGCACCTGAACTCTAACATGATAACCAGGACTTGACCATGCCCACCCAGCACTAAAAGGAAGTCAGCAGTACCAGCCCCAGGGTAGTGTAAAATCCTGTTGTCTTAAAAAGGAAGCTCAGGAATGTCTCTCCTTTGCCCTAGAAGCAGACCTCAACCTTTAAAAATGAGCAAAAAAGCAAAAAGAGTTCTGACCATAGATAGCTATTATGGAGATGGGGAAGAACAGAACCCAAACCCTGAGGACACAAAAGGCAAAATACCTCTAGGTGAAGCCTTAAAGGATAATATGAACTGGTCTCTAACTCAAAAAACTCTCTAGGAAGAATTCAAGAAGGATCTTAAAATACAGAAGAAAAATGGGGAAAGGAAATGAGAGTTCTGTAGAACAGTTTGGAAAAGGAAACACAGAAATTGTCTGAAGAAAACAACTCCTTGAAAAACAGAATTAGTGAAATAGAAAAGGCAAACAACTCCCTAATAAATAGAATTAGTGAGGGGCAGCTAGATGGAGCAAAACACTAACCCTGAAGGCAGGAGGACCTGAGTTGAAATTTGGTCTCAGACAATTAACACTTCCTAGCTGTGTGACCCTGGGCAAGTCATTTGACCCCAATTGCCTCAGTAAAAAAAATTAGAATTGGTGTAATGGGAAAAAATACAATGAACAAAACAATTCATTAAAAAATTTAATTGGCCAAATACACAAAAAGGTAAAAAAGTTAACTAAAGAAAATAATTCACTAAAAATTAGAATTGAACAAATGGATGTGAATGACTCAATGAGACACCAAGAATCAGTCAAATAAAACCAAAAAAAGAAAAATTTGAAGGAAATGGAAAAATAACTGATCTGAAAAATAGATCCAGCCTAGACAATCTAAGAATTATTGAACTACCTGGAAACCATGATGAAAAAAAGTCTAGACAACATCTTTCATGAAATCATCAATGAAAACTGCCCTGATATCCTAGAATCAGAGAACAAAATACCCATTGAAAGACTCTACCAGTCACTTATTGAAAAAGACCTCAAAATGAAAACTCCAAGGAATATTATGGCTAAATTTCAGAATTATCAGATCAAGGAGAAAATACTGGAAGCAGTTAGAAAGAAACAATTCAAATATCGAGAAGCCACAATCAGGATTAGCTAGGACCTAACAGCTTCTAATTTAAAGTTTTGAAGGGCCTGGAATATGGTATTCTGGCAGGCAAAAATACATGGATTGCAGCCAAAAATCAACTATCCAGCAAAATTAAGTAATACCTTTCAGGGAGAAAGATGGACATTCAATGATATGGGGATTTTTGATGAAAAGACCAGAGCTGAACAGAAAATTTGATCTTCAAATACAGAACTCAAGAGAAACACAAAAAGATAAAAAGGGAAGGAAAAAAGTTTGTTTTTTTAAGGTTAAAATATTTACGTCCTATATGGAAAAATTATATATTTAATTCTTGAGAACAGTATCTTTCTTAGGGGTATACCTAGAAGGTATGAGTATAATTTGACATTATTATGATAATATTAAAAAGAAACTAGAGATGGAAAAGCATTGTACTGGAAGAAGAGGAAAGGGGAGGTAAAATGGGGTAAATTACATCATATGAAGCAGCAAAAAAGAACTATTACTGTTGATGGAAAGAAGAGAGGGGAATGAGCATTGTTTGAACCTTAATTTCACCATAATTGGCTCAAAGAGAGACTGTCCAACAAATTTAGTTGAGAAAGAAGCTTGTCTCACCTTATAGGGAAATAGGAATGGAAAGGGGAAAGGAAAGGGGGAGGCTAATAGAAGGGAAAACAAAAGTGGAAAGGGAAAGGGACAAGAAAGGTTAAGGGGCTATAAAAAGGGAGGGCAGATTGAGGGAGGTGGTGGTCAAAAGCAGAATACTGGTGAGGAAAGAAAGGGGGAAAAGAAAGAAAAAAGCATAACCTGAGTCTGCCCCTCCAGGGCATATAAACCATATAAAGCCATATAAATGGAACAGAGGATAAGTATTTTATAATTAATCCAGGAGGCAATAGGAAATCACTAGAGTTGAATGAATAGGGAAGAAAGGAAGGATGACTGGGTCAGCTACACTTTCATAAAACCAGTTTGACAATTTTGTTTAAAATGGACTGGAGTTGGGAATAGACTTGCAAAAAAATCAACTATCAGATTGCTTCAAGAATCTAGACTTGAATTTGTAGAAGTTGAATGTATATGTATCTAAAGCCCAATTATAGGCTCTCTCTAGGCTTTTAACTTATTCTGGAAGGCCCACAGATTTTTGGAGATGAGGAGAAGAGGAGTGCCTTGTAGTTTTATGCTGCAGTAGCCAAAAGGTTCCAATCTATATTAACATAAATGAGACAGCTAAGTGATGCAGTGAATAGAACACTGGAGCTGGAGTTAGGATGACCTAAATTCAAATCCATCCTCACAAACTAACTAGTTGTGTGACCTTTAATAATCACTCAACTGCTGTTTGCCTCAGTTTTCTCAACTGTAAAATGGGAATAATTATATCTCTTATCACAAAACTGTTGTGAAGATCAAATATGTTTGTAAAGTGATCAAAACAGTCTTTGGCATACTTGTTATTGGTGTTATTAAGTAAATATTATATACTTGTAAATATTCCAGCCATAAATAGATCAGATAAACAAAACAGATGTGTTGATAGAATCCCTTTAGAATTAAAAAAATTAATTTACGGGAATATGTTAATCATTCTAGCTGATTATCTTTGCTGCCACCATCCTTTTCTTTCCCACTCTCACTTTCCATTTTTGCACTCCTTCCCAAACGCCCTGAAAGGGACTGGTCTACATTAGGTATAAACTAAGGAGGACTCAATTACAGATCACTAGAGCTAGAAAGTATCCCAGGAGTCAGTTTATCTAATCTTCTCAATTTACAAATGAGGAAATTCAGATTGAGGTTGAGATTTTGTCAAAGGCTGCACAAATAGGAAAACTGAACTCAAGTCCCATAATTCTTCAAGATCACTGAATGACTTTAATTGTTATTATTGGAAGGATTTTCATTTTAGTTTGTGAATCTTAGAAAAAAAAGTAATGGTTGTTGGTTAACCTCCTTATTTTACAGAAAAAGAAACAGGTCCAAGAGGTAAAATTATTTAATCATGATCATAGAGTAATTCAGCATTAGAGTTGGATGAAAGCCCTGATCTTCTGAATCCTATTCCAATTTAATAAGGTAAAAAAAAAAAAAAAAAAAAAACATGTGATATAGCTTTCTCTGAAACAGTAAAATTGAGGCTTGCTTGCCCAAGATCCACCCTAACTTAAGCCCTGACTGTGAGCAGCAACCACCAGCCTATGGATATTTCTTGCATACAAAACTCAGACCCATCTTTTGCTGCTGAGCTGCCAGGCACAAGGGGTGGCTAGATGATGGAACTCTACAGAGAGGTGGGAACTGCGCCGCCCATAATCACATATTAGCCTTTCTCATCATGCTGTAAATCCCAAAGCCTCTCTGGTTCCCTGCTTTCATGCCTGGGTAACATTTACACCATTCTATATATTTGCCCGGTAAATCATACACCACAGTCTTTTGATGCTGCTATGTAACATATATTGTATTATTCAAGCCACAGGACCCTGCTAAATCGAGACCAAATGAAAAGTGTCTCAAATCATTTCTATTTAGATACACAATACTGAGCCTAAATAAAACAGATTAATAATTGACCATGAGCAGTCAAGCTAATCCTGCAGTCTGCCTGAGCAGAGGAGCATGCTACAAGGTGAGAGGAAGAAGAAAAAAGAAAGAAAAGAAAAATGCACCTTAGAAAGGGCAGGAATAAAATCCTAAATTTTAAAGATCAAAGACTCAACTGTTGTTACTGATATGCCGCAATTCTCTCAAATGAAACTGCTCCTAGAAGCTTGAAAATTATGCTCTCCCAGAAATCTTCTTCAACACTCTCCCACCCTGCCCTGATTAGGGGAAGGAAGGGTGTTGGGTAAGGATTTCTCCTAGTGAAAAGGCATAAAAGTAAAAAGAAAGGTCATATTTCCTTCTAACAAGGCAAAAATCACCCCTTACAAACTTCTTAGTTTATAACTAAGTAGTCCTCACATACTTTATTTACTTTTCAATTCTATCATATGTATTCATATATGAAGGTTAGAAATAGACTGGATCCTACTTTGAGTCAAAGAAAGAAATCTTACATGTTTTCATGTCTGGGGCTTTGCCTAATGACCTTTCTATGTAAAACTACTATTTTGTTGCATTAATTTTTAAAGTTATTTTTTCTATTAATATGTATTTATTTTATCTTCTTTTCTCCCTGACTTCTTCCTTTCCTCTCCCCACCACCCAAAAAGAAATAAACAACCCTTTAAAATATGCAAAATCAAGAAAAACAAATTCCTACACTTAGCAAAGTATGAAATTTGAATGTAATGGAATATTAGTGCTCCATAAAAAGTGATAAAATGGACTGTTTCAGAAAAACCTGAGAAGGCTTACATGAATTGATTCAAAGTGAATTGAATAGAACTAGGAGAATAATTTATGTGATGACATCGTAAAAATGCTCTGTTGCATTGCGCAAAAGGGAAATGAAGGGAACCCTAGTCCAGACTCTGATCTTTTAGCACCTCAGTTAAGAAACAAAAGAAAAGAGAATAAATTCAATTCAATTCAATGAGCATTTATTATATATGTATACACACACACACACACACACACATATATATATACACGCTTTGAAGCTGATACTTTTCTAGATGCTAAAGATTAAAAAAAAATTAAGACATCTTCTGCCCTCAAACAAGGGATACTTTCAGGCATCTAGAGTTGGAGATAGATGTACATTATAGCATGTATACATATATGCACATAGATACAAAAATATACAAAATTAATACAAAGAATTTGGGAACTGGATTTGGGAACTCTTTCAAATTGGAGGACCAAAAACAAATTGATATTTATCTGAACCTTAAAGATAGCTGAGGATTTCAAGGGGCAAAGATGAAGACTCAGGATTCTAAGAATGACAGACAGCCTGCCCAAAGACACAAAGGCAGGAGTTGCAATATGGTACTGGGAACAGCACTTGACAATCCTTTGATTGGAATGCAGAATGTAGAATGTAAGGAGAAATTGATGAGGAAAAATAAGCTAAAGGTGATTCAAACCAGTTCCTATTGTTCAGCAATGAAGAAAGCCATATACATCCAGAAAGAGACAAGTGGGAACTGAGTATGGACCACAACATAGCATTTTAATGTTTGCTTGCATTTTGTTTTCCTTCTTAGGTTGGTTTTTTCCCTCCTCTTTCTAGATCTGATTTTTCTTTACTGCAAGATAACTATATATTTGTATACATATATTGGATTTATCATATATTTGAACATATTTAACATGTATTACACTACCTGCCATCTAGGGGAGGAGGTGGGGGGAATGAGGGAAAAATTTGGAACAGAAAGTTTTGCAAAGGTCAATGTAGAAAAATTACTTGTATGTTCTCTTAATAAAGAACTTTAATAAACAAAACAAAATCAAAAAACAAGAAAAAGAAAAATAAGCTATAGTCAAATTATAAAGGCTTTATAATGCCAAGAGGCTTTAAATCTCAAACAAGAGAATGGGGAAAAAAGAAGGGAATGTTTTCTTGGATGTCTCAAATAAAATAGTCAGTTGACATTTATATCTATTATGTACCAGCCACTGTGCTAAGGACAGAAGTTACAAAGAAAACAAAAGACAGTCTCTGTGTTCAAGGAACTCACAGTATAATAAGTGAGATAGCTAAACAATTATGTACAAACAAGATGTATACAGGATAAATTGGAGAAAATCAGCAAAAGAAAGGCACTAGCATTAAGGGGGAATCAGGAAAGACTTCTTGCAGAAAGAATTTTAATTTACACTCAAAGGAAACCAAAGAATATAGGCATCTGAAATGAGGGGGAAAGAGTTCTAAGTATATGAAACAACTCCTAAAAATGCAGGACATAGAAAGTCTTGTTTGAGGAACAAGAAGGAGACTAGTACCACTAAGTCACAGAGTATGTAGGGACAGAAGAGAAGTGGTATAAGCTTTAAGAAGACTGGGAAAATAAAAAAGGCCATAGAAAGCCATATAGGTTATAGAAAGCCATATAGACCAGAGGATAAGGATTTTATAATTGATCCAGGAGGCAATAGGGAACCACTAAAATTGAATGAGTAGGGCAAAAAGGGAAGGATGACTGGGTCACCTACACTTTCATAAGACCAGTTTGATAGGTTTGTTTAAAATGGACAGGAGTGGGGGAGAGATTTGCAGAAGATTAGCAGACTAGTGCAAGAATCTAAACTTGAACCTGCATTAAAGTAGTGGTAATGTCAGAAGAGAGAAGAGAGCATATATGAAACAATGTTGTAATGGTAGAAACAATAGGAGTAAAAACACAATACCTAGGGTTATAAATCTGGTAGATGAAAGATCTTCTCAACTACTAGGAGGATTCAACAGTAATACAGAATAAGAAGAGGGAAGAGTTCAAAGGTTGCATGGCAAAGGAGAGGTAGAATGACAACAGATAATGACCAAATACAGGAATTTCAGAGTTCATGAAAATAGAAATTGTATTTTTGGGTGAAAACTAGATCAATGGTATGATCTCCATGTATAGTTGTAGTGGGTGGAAGAGGAGGTCATGGAAAATAAATCTTCTTGAGGAAACTGAAACATTAGGGCATTTGAGGGAGTATCAAAATGTATATTAAAGTTCACTAGAAAGCAGGGATTGGACAGGAAAGACTATAAGCACTAAAGTCATGGAGTAAGAAAGGAGTATCCTGTAGATTAATAGAAAATTGGGTGATAAATATGGACCAAATGAATTTCAAAGGAATAGGGATTATTAGTGATGATGGTAGAGGAAGAATCTCCATGTGGCATTGAGGAGCAAGGAGTATTTCCACTTCTGTATCACAAACCATGAGTTGGTGACAGGTGAAGGGGATTACTAAAGTTATAGTCAGTGCTAGAAAAAGATGAATGCAAGGAAGTTTTGACATCAGGAAGGGTCTAGGTCTTAGTGAGAACTAAAAATAGGAGAAGGAAAGGAAAAGGTTTAAAATTAAAGCTAGATTACTACCTATGAAGCAGGCATTTCAGAGAGTTATAATGGAAAAAATAAGTAACTTTAAAGTGATGGATCAGGGAATTTGAATGAGGGAGAAGAGAATAAGGGAGAGGTTAGAAGTCACATGGAAATGAGACAGAACAGGATTTGAACAATAGTACCTGGGAATTCAAAACCACAAGGATAAAGAGGGAATGATGAGGTGAAAGTATCTTAAACTTTGGAGAATGTGTTCAGGAAGGTTATCACTAAGATTCTTAAGTGAATACTAAGTAACTAAAAGTAGATGAGAATTTGAGTCATAAAAATAATGAGAATGATCACATTGCAGTTATATAGTATTAAAATTTGCAAAGGCTTTCTTATTTGATATCCCTAATGTTCTTGTGAGACACCAGATACAATGATTAATATAACAGCCATCTTATGGAAAAGGAACTAAAAATATAGAGTATAAAGATCATGCATAAAGGATGGGTCAGAATTGGGTCTCCTGACTTCTAAACCCCCTACTCTTATCAAGGATTCTGTTCTCTCAGATTTGTATTAGCAGTGTTATTTTTTTACTCCTTATTCTCAATAACACCACATATCTTAATTGGGTGTTGATGGGAGGTGATTGGAGGAGGGCCATTGTCTATTTTTTTTTGTTTATTACCTTACCCAAAGTTCTTCCTTCCAAAATGTATGAAGTTCTACCATAAATCTCATTAGCATCAGCAATGGCATTGTCCAGTGACTATCAGTAAAATACACATTTTTATTTATTTCTTTTATTTAAATTTTATTTAATTTATGTTTATTGCAGAAGGATAACACATCATCTTCCATTCTTCTGCTTTTACAAATTCAATTAAAAGATTATCTTTTTTATTTATTAATACTTTTTATTTGCAAAACATATGTATGGGTAATTCTTCAACATTAACCCTTACAAAGCTTTCTGTCACAAATTTTTCCCCCTTACTCCCCACCCCTCCCCTAGATGGCAGGATATCCACTACATGTTAATTATGTTAAAATATTTAAGAAATCGAATATATGTATACTTATTTCCACACATCATCTTTATGCAGGAGAAATCGTATCTACAAGAAAGAATAATCAGATAAAGGAAATACAATACAAGCAAACATCAATAGAGAACATGAAAATGATATGTTGTGGTCCACATTTCACATCCCTCTCTCTGGGTGTATATGGCTTTCTTCACTGAAGAATTAGAACTGGTTTGAAGCATTTCATTGTTGAAGATAGTCATGTCCATCAGAACTGATCATCATATAGTATTGTTGTTGCCGTGAATAATGATCTCCTGGTTCTGCTGATCTCATTCAACATCAGTTTGTGCAAGTCTCTCCAGGCCTCTCTGAAATCATCCTGCTGGTCGTTTCTCACAGAACAATAATATTCCATAACATTCATATACCACAATTTATTCAGACACTCTCCAATTGATGGGCATCCATTCAGTTTCCAGTTTCTTTTTGTTTTAATAAAGCTTTTTATTTACAAAACATATGAGTGATTTTTCTACATTGACCTTTGCAAAAACTTTTTTTTCCCAAGCTTTTCTCCTCCTTCCCCCCACCCCCACCCGTAGATGACAGGTAATCTAATACATGTTAAATAGGATAAATTATATGACAAATACAGTATACATGTATACATATCTATACAGTTATCTTACTGCACAAGAAACATCAGATCTAGAAAGAGAAGAAGAAAAAAACCATCTAAGAAGGAAAACAAAATGCATGGAAATATTCATAGAAAGCGTTAAAATGCTGTGTTGTGCTTCACACTCAGTTCCCATAGGCCATTCTCTGGATGTATATGACTATCTTCATTGCTGAACAATAGGAACTGGTTTGAATCACATCATTGGATTCATTATCAAATGCTTTTTCTGCATCTATGGAGATAATCATATGGTTTTTGTTAGTTTGGTTATTGATGTAATTGATTATGCTGAGAGTTTTCCTGATATTGAATCAGCCCTGAATTCCTGGTATAAATCCTACTTGGTCAAGATGTATTATCCTGGAGATAATTTTCTGTAATCTTTTGCTAAAATCTTATTTAAAATTTTTGCATCAATATTCATTAGGGAAATGGGTCTATAGTTTTCTTTCTCTGTTTTCACCTTACCTGGTTTAGCTATCAGCACCATATCGGTATCATGGAAGGAATTTGGTAGTATACCTTCTCTCCCTATTTTTTCAAATAGTTTGTATAGTATTGGAATTAATTGTTCTTTGAATGTTTGGTAGAATTCACATGTAAATCCATCTGGCCCTGGAGATTTTTTCTTAGGGAGTTGATTGATAGCTTGCTCTATTTCTTTTTCTAAAATGGGGCTATTTAAATAATTTATTTCCTCTTCTGTTAACCTGGGCAATCTATATTTTTGTAGATATTCCTCCATTTCATTTAGATTATCAAATTTATTGGCATAAAGTTGGGCAAAGAAACTCCTAATTATTACTCTAATTTCCTCTTCATCGGAGGAAAGTTCTCCCTTATCATTTTTGAGACTAACAATTTGATTTTCCTCTTTCCTTTTTCTGATCAAATTAACTAAAGGCTTATCTATTTTTTTGTTTTTTTCATAAAACCAACTCTTAGTTTTATTTATTAATTCAACAGTTTTCTTACTTTCAATTTTATTAATCTCACCTTTTATTTTCAGAATTTCCAATTTGGTATTTAATTGAGGGTTTTTAATTTGCTCTTTTTCTAGTTTTTTTTAATTGTAACCCTAATTCATTGATCTTCTCTTTCTCTATTTTATGCAAATAAGCATCTAGAGATATAAAGTTACCCCTTATAACCACTTTGACCGTATCCCACAAATTTTGGTATGTTGTCTCATTATTGTCATTCTCCTGGATGAAATTATCGATTGTGTCTATAATTTGCTCTTTCACCCATTCATTCTTCAGGATTAGATTATTTAATTTCCAATTAACTTGTGGTCTATTTTCTCCTGGCCTTATATTACGTGTGAGTTTTATTGCATCATGATCTGAAAAGGATACATTTACTATTTCTGCTTTTCTGCATTTGATTTTGAGGTTTTTATGCCCTAACACATGATCAATTTTCATATAAGTTCCATGAACCCCGAAGAAAAAAGTATACTCCCTTCTATCTCCATTCAATTTCCTCCAGAGATCTGTCGTATCTAACTTTTCTAACATTTTGTTTATCTCCCTAAAGTCTTTCTTATTTATTTTGTGGTTTGATTTATCTAATTCTGAGAGAGCAAGGTTGAGATCCCCCACTAGTATAGTTGTACTGTCTATTTCTCCTTGCATCTCTGTTGGTTTCTCCTCTAGGAATTTGGATGCTATACCACTTGGTGAATATATGTTTAGTATTGATACCACTTCATTGTCTATGGTACCCTTTAGTAAAATATAGTTTCCTTCCTTATCTCTTTTAATTAGATCTATTTTTGCTTTTACTTGATCTGAGATAAGGATTGCTACCCCGGCTTTTTTTTTTTTTTTGTTCACTTGAAGCATAAAATATTCTGCTCCAGCCCTTTACCTTCACTCTGTATGTATCTCTATGTTTTAGATGTGTTTCTTGTAAACAACATATTGTAGGATTCTGGCTTTTAATCTAGTCCGTTATCTGTTTCCGTTTTATGGGAGAGTTCATCCCATTCACATTCACAGTTAAAATGACTATATCTATATTTCCTGCCATCTTATTTACCCAAAGTTATATTTTTCTCTTCCCTTTCCCCTTATTCCCTTCCCTTCTCCCCAGTATTTTGTTTTTGATGACCACCTCCCTCTAACAGTCCTCCCCCCTTTAAAACCCTTCCTCTTTTTTACACCTTTCCCCTAATCCTTCTATTAATTTATCCCTTTCTTTTCCTCCTTTCCCTCCTACTTCCCTATACAGAGGGCCAAGTTTTTCCCTGAAATCAAATGCGTCTGATATACTCTTTTAGAGCCCAGTGTAATGAGAGTAAGAATACTCATCACCCTTCCTTCTTTCCCTCAATTATATTAGATTTTCTATGTCTCTTCATGAGACTTTGCCTTATTTTACCTCCTTTTTATTTTTACTTTATTTTACCTCCATTCCCCTCCCCCCCTTTTTTTTACAGTATGATGTACCTTCCACCTCTAATTTCTTTCCGATTATTATCAAAGTAGAATCAAATTATACCCCCATTCTTTAAGGATACCCCTAGTAGAGATATAGTTCTTGAGAGTTCTTTCCTTTTTACCTTTTTACACTTCTCTAGAGTTCTGTGTTTGGAGGTCAAATTTTTTGTTCAGATCTTTCATTAGAAATAGGTGAAATTCTCCTGTATCATTGAATGACCATCTTCTTTCCTGGAAGATGATGCTCATTCTAGCTGGATAGCTTATTCTTGGCTGTAATCCAAGTTCTTTTGCCTTTTGGAATATCTGATTCCAGGCCCTTCGATCCTTCGATGTGGAAGCTGACAGATCCTGTGTAATTCTAATGACAGTTCCTCGGTATTTGAACTGTTTTTTTCTAGCAGCTTGTAATATCTTTTCCTTGGTGCGATAGTCCTGAAATTTGGCCAGGATATTCCTTGGGGTTTTAATTTTGGGGTCTCTTTCAGGAGGTGATTGGTGAATTCTTTCAATGCCAACTTCGCCTTCTGATTCTAAAACATCAGGGCAATTCTCTTTCATGATTTCCTGGAAGATAGCATCAAGGTTCTTTTTTTCATCGTGACTTTCAGGGAGTCCAATAATTCTTAGATTGTCTCTCCTGGATCTGTTTTCCAAGTCAGTTGTTTTTCCTAGGAGATATTTCATATTTTCTTCTATTTTTTCATTTTTTGTTTTTGGTTGACTGATTCTTGAAGTCTTATTGAGTCATTCATTGCAATTTGTTCAATTTTAATTTTTAAGGTATTATTTCCTTCAGCTATC
>JAJPUD010007637.1:196-104023 GCA_023553655.1 Myrmecobius fasciatus
AGAGAGAGAGAGAGAGAGAGAGAGAGAGAGAGAGAGAGAGAGAGAGAATAGGCTTGTTAGGGATTGGCTACCAATAGGAGGGAAAGTCCTTGAGTTTAGATGTGCAGAAATCAAGAATTCTGTGCAGGGCAAAATGTCTTTTCCAACCGCCCCTAAGCAGCTGGGAGCAGCCGTGTCGGGCAGCCTTGGTTGGTTCCAGACAGACAGAAGAGCCCAGAGGAGCTCATCCGAAAAGCTGCCGTGGATGCAGCATCTTCCATGACATCAGGCCTGGCTCCCTCGGTCTCTGACAGGCCTCTTGGCCACCTCCAAGGGTTTCCACTATTAGCCTCCTAGACTCACTTGTAAACGAGCAGGAGGAAGAAGAATGGCTTCAAGGGCGTTTGCTTTGTCCCGTGACCAAAGGCCAAAATGTGCAGAAAGCTGGGGCAGGGGGGGTGGGCACAGCTTAGCTGGGCTCCTGAGACCTGACCCGGGCATCTTGTTCCTCGGCTGGGTGGGCGCTTGCATGTTGGAAGGCTGCAATGCTTGGGTCTCAGCAAAAGGGCACGTCAGCATGTTTGCTATCAAATGCCTTCCTCCTGTCAAGGATGCTTTGGGTCTATCATAGAGCCTAAAAATAAAATTTATTTAAAAAAAGATTGAAGACTTGGGATGGAGAGAGCCGTCTGCATGGCTCTGAGTGTGGAGCACCTTTTGCTGCTGTTTGCTTGCATTTTTTCTCATTTTTCTTTTTTGATCTGATTTTTCTTGTGCAGCATGGTACTTGTGGAAATATGTATAGAAGAATTGAACGTGTTTAATATATATTGGATTACTTGCTGTCCAAGGGAGGAGGGGGAGGGAGAAAAAACATGGAACACAAGATTTTTTTGCAGGGATGAATGTTGTAAACTATTTGTGCATATATTTTGAAAATAAAAAGCTATTATTTTCCAAAATAAAAAGCAAAAATATAATAAAAGATTATTGCAACAATATCTCAGACTTCATTTCTCAGAGGGTTAGATGTTGATTTTTTTAAAAGAATGAACAATTTCTGTTGGAAGTAGGCACACAAAAAGATAAATGATATAATTAAAAATAATATAATATTTGTAAATCATAGAACACCAGCCTTTATTTTTGGTGGTGTGTGAATAGCATGAAAAAGGCTTGGGTTCAATTTTGGCCTCATATACTTACTAGCTCTGTGACCCTGGGCAAGTCACTCAATCTGTGAAATGGGGATGATAATAGAACCTATCTCCAAGGGTTGTCATGAGGATCAAATAAGAATTTTAATCACTTATCAGAGTACCTGATACATAGTGTGTACTACATAAGTATTAACCATTTGCTATTATTATTTTTATTAATTAGAATGAACATGATGCCCAGGGCCACAATTTAGAGCTTGTTTTGTTTGTTTTTAATTTCTGCATTCTAGCACATCCAGTCCCAGCTCCAATATTTACTATTGGCGTGGTCTTTGGTGGATCCTCACTTGTCAAATGAGGGAAGCTCAAGCTCCTGAAGCTTGAATGAGGAGGTGAAAAACCCACCTAATGTCATCTCCTTGAGTGGATCAGGAAGCTGGCCCGGAGGGTGACTGGTCCAGCATCCCACGCCAGCATCTGAGGCCGGTCCCCCTCCCCAACGTCCTCCGACTCCAGCACCACGCTTGTTTCATGGTCATAGGAGTTGGGTTTGACTCCCTCCAGAATCCTGTCCCGTTCTATCCTCAGGGACCCTGCCAATTCACACTGTCCCTTTACAAAGGAGTCCCTGAGACATAGATGGCTTGGTGACTCTCCCCAGATCACACAAATTGTAAATGAAAGAGGCAGGAATGGAAGCCATTTCCTAGGAAGATGAATTGGTCACATGGCCTATACAGAAGACTTGGGGCTGTTTTATCTCAAATATTGCTCAATTTTCAGATGCTGGACATAGAGTTTATCCTGGGTTCTAGTAAAATATTTAAATGGCTCTATCATGTTAGACAAGTGTCTGATGGAGGATTTGAACTCAGGTCTTCCTGACTGTAGATCCACCACAATGCTACCATTTTGCCTTTGTTCTAAACCCCATCCTACCCATTTATGCCATCTGACACTGCATTAGCTTCCTCCTTGTTCTTATCTATTTATTCAAGTCCTATCTCTACCAGCAGTGGCCACAATTCACCCTGATTTCTCTTTCCTCATGTTCCACGACACACATTGTCTAGGAACTGCACACTTTCACAAAGATTCACATGACAAATTATGGCCTTTTTAAGGGCAGGGAGGTTTCTAACGCCAACAGTTTCAAACACACAGGGCCGGAGAGGAGGGTAGATGTCCGAGGGACACTAGTTAAAAATCCTCCACCTTCTCCCAACACTGGGTCATGGGCTGATTTTGTTTCCCAGAGGAGTTTTCTCCTCTGCCCCAAAAAGACAGCTGCAGTTAAGTTCTTCATCAAAATTTTCTTCTTGGATTGCCTGGTGTTTGTGAGCATCCAGCTTGAAGAAATCAATCTTTTCCACCTTTCAAGGACGGCAGCCTCTGGTTTTCCCCACAGTTAGTCTTTAAGGCATCACGTTGTAGGACTGATGGCAGAGACTCTATGGGTAGCTTTCAAGTACTCAGTGCTGATGGGCTCAAACTGATTACAGATAAGGACCTGATCCCGGAGAGATGGGCTGACTGCTTCCACAATGCTCTCAACATTGCCATCAACTGCAGTCATTAGCTATAAACTTCAGGTTGGAGTCAATGCTTCTGTCCTTGAAATTTCAACCCCAGAAGAGATTTTGAATGCTATTAGGCTCTTCCCATGTGGCAAAGCACATTGGGCTGACTCTATTCCAGCTGAGATTCACAAGGCAAGGGCTCCGCTGGTCACACAAAAGCTGCTGAAATTTTCTGGGTTATATGCCAAGAGAGGATTATCCTCCAGGACTTTAAGGATGTCACCATGAACATCTCTACAGAGGAAAAGAAAACAGGTTGTCCTGGGACAATCACAGGATGGGGGGGGGTCTCCCTTGTGGTCATTGCCAGAGTCCTTAATTGACTGATCCTTCACCCGGAAGATGGTCATCTACCTAAGAACCGGACCGGCTTCTCAGGGGACTGAGGGGCAGTCAGTGTGGTGGTGGGTGCCTGAGAAGTGTCAGGAGCAGAGCAGAGATCATGTACTTTTGTTGTTCCACCAAGGTGTCTGACGTCGAAGTCATGGTAAAGCTTCGTTACCCGGAGAAGTCCCTCAGTATTGTGCCCCGGGTTCCTGACGCCTTGCTTACGTGCGTTCTGGATGTCAGAAGATGCTCTCCTGCTTTCCCAGTGACCAGGGGAGGGAAGCTCGTTCCATGCTTTTTAGCATGATGTTTGGTGGCAGACACCTTCTATGGGGATGAAAATGGCAGCAAGATCAGCTACAGGCAGATAAGAAATGACTGAACTTGGAAAGGCTGAAAGTCAAGATGAAAGTGGAGGCAAATCGGTGTGTGATTTTTTGTTTGCAAATGATCGTGCAGCCTCTGAGGCTGAGATGCTACAAAACATGGGCTGATTGGTTGTCTGGGCAAACTTTGCTGTAACATTTGGCATCAAGAAAACAAAGGTTCGGGGCAGCTAGGTGGTGCAGTGGTTAGAGCACCAGCCCTGAAATCAAAAGGACTTGAGTTCAAATCTGGTCTCAGACACTTAACATTCCCTAGCTGTGTGACCCTGGGCAAGTCACTTAAACCCAACTGCCTCAGCAAAAAGCAAAACAAACAAACAAAAAAAAACCAAAAAACAAAAAAACCACCAAGGTTCTCTAAAATCCAGTCCCAAAGCATCTCTGTGTGGAACCATCGGTCAGAGCAAACGGAGCGCTTTTCAGGGCTTTAGCCAAGCTCACTTCCCGTGGCCGTGTATTTTCCAGTACACATAGAGAATGGTGTTAATGCATGCATTGCCAGAGTGAACTCAGCGTTTGGGAGGCTCTGAAGAAAAGTGTGGGAGAGAAGGGGTATTACACTGACCACTAGACAGACGGCTGTGCTGATCTCATTGTTGCAAGCCTATGCAACCCGGACTTGCTACCAGTGACATGTCAGGAGATCGGATTGCTCTCATTTGAATTATCTTGGGAAGATTCTGAGGATCGCCGGGCAGAAGAAGCGCTATAAGAACACTCTCAAGGTCTCTCTGAAGAACTTTGCAATGGATTTTGGGATGTGGAAGACCTCCCTGCGTGGCAAGACTGCATCTAAGAAGGCACTGTGCTCTATGAGCAAAAGGATGCACCAGCTTCAGAGAAACGAGAGACGGGCAATTTAGAGGCAGCCCCCCTCCAAATGCTCATGGGCACCCTTTGTGCCCAGCCTGTGGTGGGGCCTTCGGAGCTCCTATGGGCCAATGGGCTACACCCTGACTCCACCACATGATGCCATTTTGGCCCCCTTTGAGAACAAAGTACAGCAACCAACCATGGATTAACTATGGCAGCTTCCTTTTTCCTTTGTGGGTAGTGGGAGCTAATTCTCTGGAGAGCCCCCTTTAGGGGGCTCTTCAGTATTCCAGGTCTCAGTACAATCTGCACAGTGTTACCTCTAAATGGAAATAGCTAACACCACTTACTTAGAATACTTACTTACTTGTCACATGAAACTATGATCTCACCAACACAACATGAAGATATTAATAAACTGGAATATTGGCTGTGTAGGCTGAGGTTAGTGAGTAGGATTAAGAGCTTGTCACAACTTGATGGAGTGGCAATTGCTAGCCTAGAGAATAGAAGGCTCAAGGGAAAAAAAAGGGAGTGTTTTTCTATTTCCTTTTCCAGCTCATTTTATAAATGAGGAAACCGAGGCAAATAGGGTGAAGTGACTTGCCCAGTGTTAGCTAGCTAGTAAGTGTCTGTATCCAGATTTGAATTCAGAAAGATGAGTCTTCCTGATACTTTATATTTATGAAGGGTTTTTAGGTCGGCAAAACTCTGTATGTATGTCTGCAAGTTGTCTCATGACATTAATCATGTGAGTTAATCAACTTTCAATCAGAAAGCATTTATTAAGCTCCTATCATATTCCAGACACTTTGCTAAGTCCTGAGTAGACAAGGAAAAATGAAAGATGGTCTTTGACTTCTGGGAGTCACAATCTAATTGGAGAGACAACAAGCAAATATGCCCAAATATATTATAGACAGGAAAAGTTGGGACTAGTCAACAAAGGGAAGGAATAGAATTCATAAGGATCAGGAAAGGCTTCTTGTAGAAAGGACTTCCTTTAGCTGGGATTTGAAGAAAGGCAGGGAAGCCAAAAGTCAAAGACAAAGTTATCTGAAATTTTCAGGCATGGGGGACGGCCAATGGAAATGGCCAGAATGGTAAGAAGACCAGAGAGGTAGAGGAATGAGGGCTTTGAATATCAAACAGGATTTTATATTTGATCCTGGAGGGGACAAGGAGCCTGGGAATTTAATGACTAAGAGGTCCATATATGAGTAAGATCCATTTTCTAGCTGAGTGGAGAATGGACTGGAGTAGGAAAGGCATGAGGTAGAAAGACCAAGCAGTGTCAGAAGAGAGAAGGGAAAGTCTAAGAGCATTAGAAAGTAAAAATGATGGAACTAGAAGAAAGATGAGCAGCTGAAGATGATGTGAAGGTTTTAGATGGAGAGTTACTCTCAACAGTAAGAGTTTTAAGTTAGAAAAAAGGTGGAACTTTTGAGGTGGTAGGGGAGGTGATGAGTTCAGTTTGGAAATGTTGATTGTAAAGTGTCCATGGGGCAGGATGTCCAGTTTGAGGTTTAGAGATGGGAATCTGGAACTTAAAAGAAAGGTCAATGGTGGATAAGCCAACCTAAAAATCATTGGCATGGCAGGACATTTGAATTCAGGTGGATGAGTGGATGAGATCATCACATGAAATGGTTCAGGAGAAGAAGGCTCAGGAATAGGTCCCTGGGGGATGCCCATGGCTAAAGGGCACAACGAAAGTGATTGAATTGAGTTGTCACATAGTCAGGAGGAGAATCAAGATAGAATAGGGTCCTGAAAATATACAGAGAGGAAACTATCACAGCAAGAAGGATTATTGATGATGTCAAAAGCAGCAGAGAAGTAAAAAAAAAGATGAGGACTGAGAAAATGCCATTAGATTTGACAATTAAGAAATCAGTAACTTTGGAGAGAGATTTCTTGTTGAAAATGAGGTCAGAAGCCAGACAACAGAGAGTGAGGTACCTTTTGTAGATGACCTGCCTTTCCTCATAGAATAATAGATAGTGGGGATAAATGGATGTGTGACATGGGGATTTTTTTTAACTATGGGAGAGATATGGATATGTTTGTATGTAGTTAGGAAGGAGGGAATAAACAGGGAGAAGTTGAAGATAAGTCAGAGACTAGGGAGGATGGAAGAGGCAATCTGCTGGAGAAGGTAGAATGGAGTGGGATCACTGTGCATTTAGAATGATTTGCTAGAAAAGAATAAGGGCTACTTTTTCATGTGAGATGGGAGTAAGGAGGAAGGCCTGGCATAAGGTAATTGAGTTACAGAAGATGAGGAGGAAGGGGGAAAGGGGTGCTCTTAGACAATAACCTCTATATTTCAGTGAAATATGAAGTGAGATTCTTCTCTGAGTTGTTGGAAGGAGGGAGAATTGTGGGAGATTAAAGGAGGTAGGTGAGATGAGTCAGTCACTTCTCAGTCTCAGTTTCCTCATTTGTATAATGGGCATGGTCATCTAAGTGAATAGAGTGGTGACCTAGAGTGAGGAAGACATTTTCCTGTCAAATTTGGTCTCAGACATTTACTGTTTGACCTTAATCCTGTTTGTCTCAATCTCCTCATCTGCAAAATGAGCTAAAGAAGGCACTGATCAACCACTTCAGTTTCCCTGCCAAGAAAACCCCAAATGGGGTCACAAAGAGCTGGACACAACTGAAATAGATGAACAATCAAAGATGGGGACAATAATTGCAGGTACTTCACAGGGTCAAACTCCAGCAATTTCTACTCCACTGGTAAGCACTCAGCAAGCTCCCTCTAAATGTACAAATGTTCAATATTCTCCACAAAAGAATCCCCCAACCAAGAACGCTCAGGAAGTTGCGTGCCAGGACACTTCAAACTTTATCTCTTAGCATGATGTGCAGGCAGGGCCTTTGCAAATTGAACATTTGCATTCAAATGATTGATAAACGTCGAGTTTCCCACTTGGCTCAGGAACCATTTGATAACGTTCTGCGTATTTTACCTCTGACACTTATGATATCTCTTGCTCAAACTGGCATCTGCAGAACATCACATCTCCATGCCAGCATTGCCTGCTCATGGCCCAAGCCGAGGCATTTGCTTTGGGATACAGCTGCTTTCCGAGGCGATAACGAATTCGGAAGGCTCCAGTGCTGTGTGGAGTGTCCTTTTGGATAAAGTAAGAGGGCTGGAGATGCATGTTGGTATTTGATAATTTGGAAAGTTATGAGTGCTTGGAAAATCTTGGCTGCAAAGCAAGCTCTCTTTGAAACGTTCTTCAAGTCTCCTCAAGAGCTAATTAAAAGTCAGTGGAAAACTTTGTGGAAACACAACCCAGAATTTGACAATGGCATGTTTGCTGGGAGTCAGCGTGCATCCCTATTTATATCTCCCTCTTCACAGCTGCTTTAAAGACAGGATGACAAGGATATTATCCAGACAATGGTTGATCTCCAATCCAAACCAATCTCTTCTGCCCTCACCTCCACTGGTACTTTAAACTCACTTCCATGGAATCTGTGTTCTAAACTAATTAGCAATTTTATTGCTAATTAGTTCCATGCCTGAAATGCCCTCTTTCTTGCCTTTGGCTCTTAGATCCCCAAATTTCCTTGAAAATGCAGCTCAGGTACAGCTTTCTCCACAACCTTTTTCTTTATGTCCCTAGGTCCTTCACTCTCAAAATTATCTGGAATAATGCTGGAGTCAGTTGAAAATATTGTCCTTTCATACATAAAACTGATGACAAGATACTGTGTCCTGAGATGTTTATAATGGGGGAACATATCTGAGATACTCACTAGGAAAGGAGAAGGCCTGGTTACATTCACTCAATAAGTCAATCAGTCAAAGGATTTAGGATAAGTACCAAAAGCTTCATAGAACAATTTGCATTTTTTGAAGACCACTGGATGGAGTGATGTTGGGTTGATTGAGGAGTTAAGACCTGATCATGATTGTATATAAAATAGCAAGCCAGTTTAGGATCTGCGGGTTCCAATGTGTGGTAATGGGGATGAAGAAGGACAGAGAGGGAGAAAGTGGGGAGACGAGAGAGAGAGAGACAGAGAGAGAGAGAGAGAGAGAGAGGGAGAAAGAGAGAGAGAGAAAGAGAGAGAGAGACAGAGAGACAGAGAGAGACAGAGAGAGACAGAGAGACAGAGAGAGAGAGAAAGGGAGGAAAGGAGAGACTGGGGAGGAGAATCATTGAGAATTAGTTGAGGGAATCTAAATGAAATGGAGGAATATCTAAAAAATATAGATTGCCCAGGTTAACAGATGAGAATATAAATTATTTAAATAGCCCCATATCAGAAAAATAAATAGAACAAGCTATTAACCAACTCCCTAAGAAAAAATCTCCAGGGCTAGATGGATTTACATGTGAATTCTACCAAACATTCAAAGAACAATTAATTCCAATACTACACAAACTATTTGAGAAAATAGGGACAGAAGGTATACTGCCAGAATCCTTCTATGAGACTGATATGGTGCTGATAGCTAAACCAGGTAGGGTGAAAACAGAGAAAGAAAACTATAGACCCATTTCCTTAATGAATATTGATGCAACAATTTTAAATAAGATATTAGCAATGAGATTACAGAAAGTCATCCCCAGGATAATACACTATGACCAAGTAGGATTTATACCAGGGATGCAGGGCTGGATCAATATTAGGAAAACTATCAGCATACTTAATTATATTAATAACCAAACTAACAAAAACCATATGATTATCTCAATAGATGCAGAAAAAGCCTTTGATAAAATCCGACACCCTTTCATATTAAAAACACTAGAGAGTATAGGAATAAATGGGCTTTTCCTTAAAATGATCAGTAGCATCTATTTAAAACCATCAGCAAGCATCATATGTAATGGAGACAAACTAAAACCATTCCCAATAAGATCAGGAGTGAAACAAGGCTGCTCACTGTCACCATTGCTATTTGATATTGTATTAGAAATGTTAGCTTTAGCAATAAGAGAAGAAAAAGAGATAAAAGGAATCAGAGTAGGTAATGAAACCAAATTATCACTCTTTGCATATGACATGATGGTATACTTAGAGAACCCTAGAGACTCAACTAAAAAACTACTAGAAACAATTCACAACTTTAGCAAAGTGGCAGGATTCAAAATTAATCCACATAAATCATCAGCATTTTTATATATTACCAACAAAGTTCAGCAGCAAGAGATACAAAAAGAAATTCCATTCCAAATAGCAGATGATAGGATAAAATATTTGGGAATCTATCTGACAAGGAAAAGTCAGAAACTATACAAACTAAATTACAAAACACTTTCCACACAAATAAAATCAGACCTAATCAATTGGAAAAATATTAAGTGCTCATGGGTAGGCAGGGCGAACATAATAAAAATGACAATACTACCCAAACTAATCTACTTATTTAGTGCCATACCAATCAAACTCCCAAGAAATTATTTTACGGATCTAGAAAAAATAGTAGCAAAGTTCATTTGGAAGAACAAAAGGTCAAGGATCTCAAGGGGATTAATGAAAAAAAAAGGCAGATGAAGGTGGCCTTGCTGTACCAGATCTAAAACTATATTATAAAGCAGCGGTCATCAAAACCGTTTGGTACTGGCTAAGAAATAGAGCAGTGGATCAGTGGCACAGGATAGGTTATCAGGACAACCTAGGCATTAACCTTAACAATCTACTGTTCGATAAACCCAAAGACCACAGCTTTTGGGATAAATACTCTCTATTTGGCAAAAAACTGCTGGGAAAATTGGAAACTAGTGTGGAAGAAATTAGGGCTTGACCCATACCTAACACCACATACCAAGATAAGATCTAAATGGGTTCATGATCTAGATATAAAGAGGGACTTTGTAAGCAAGTTAGAGGAACGTAATATAGTTTATCTCTCAGACCTATGGAGGTGGAATAAATTTATGTCCAAAGAAGACCTGGAACTCCTAATTGAACACCAGATGGATAATTTTGATTATATTAAGTTAAAAAGTTTCTGTACAAACAAAACAAATGCAGACAAGATTAGGAGGGAAGCATCAAATTGGGAAATCATCTTTACATTTAATGGTTCTGATAAAGGCTTCATTTCTAAAATATATAGAGAATTGTCTCATATATATAAGAATTCAAGCCACTCTTCAATAGATAAGTGGTCAAGGGATATGAACAGACAATTTTCAGATGATGAAATTAAAACCATCTCTAGTCATATGAAAAGTTTCTCCAAATCACTATTGATCAGAGAAATGCAAATTAAGACAACTCTGAGGTACCACTACACACCTGTCAGATTGGCTAAAATGACAGGAAAAGATAACGATGAATGTTGGAGGGGATGTGGGAAAACTGGGACACTAATACATTGTTGGTGGAACTGTGAACGGATCCAACTATTCTGGAGAGCAATTTGGAGCTATACTCAAAAGTTATCAAACTGTGCATACCCTTTGACCCAGCAGTGTTTCTACTGGGCCTATATCCCAAGGAGATCTTAGAGGAGGGAAAGGGACCCACCTGTGCAAGAATGTTTGTGGCAGCCCTTTTTGTAGTGGCTAGAAACTGGAAACTGAAGGGATGCCCATCAATTGGAGAGTGGCTGAATAAATTATGGTATATGAATATTATGGAATATTATTGGTCTGTAAGAAACGACCAGGAGGACGATTTCAGAGAGGCCTGGAGAGACTTGCATGAACTGATGCTGAGTGAAAGGAGCAGAACCAGGAGATCATTATACACAGCAACAACAGTATTACATGATGATCAATTCTGATGGACATGGCTCTCTGCAACAAAGAATTGTCTCAAACCAGTTCCAATTGTTCACTGAAGAAAACCATATACACCCAGAGAGAGGGAAATGAAATATGGACCACAACGTAACATTTTAATGATCTCTATTGACATTTGCTTGCATTGTGTTGCCTTTCTCTGATTCTTTTTTTTTTCTTGTAGATAGGATTTTTCTTGCATAACTTCTCAAGCATTTCAACATTATTAACATGTAGTGGACTTCCTGCCATCTAGGGGAGGGGAGGGGACTGGGGGTAAAATTTGTAATGGAAAGCTTTGTAAAGATCAATGTTGGGGAACTACCCATATATATGTTATATAAATAAAAAGCTTTAATAAAAAAAAGAGAATTAGTTGAGGGGAGGTGATGCTGCTGAGCTCAATCTTAGTCTCTCATTCCCTCCCTGAGCCAGAGAAACACCTTGTGAAATTTAGAGAAGTGGAAAAGTTAGGTTTTTGGTGGGGGGTGAGATGAGGGTAGGCTTCCCAGTCCTGCCAGTGTTTCTGGTAGATTAATGTCTGATTTTATGAAGAGTAGTTGTGGTGGTGGAGACAATCTGCTCACCCCACAGCCACACAATCTAGTGGTTTTTCCCTTAAATGGCATTGAAACCATTCTTGAGACTTGATGAGTTCTGGGAAACATAAGTTTTGGTGCCGAGGTCACTTCCTGGATTCTTGATTACAATGCAGCCATACAGAATGCTGGGTGCTCTTTGAGCTTGGCTGGTGAATGACCAGCAATGGCAAGGGAGCTTTGCTCAGTTGAATTAACTCCAAGAGTTCTCAGAGTTTATCCTTCTTGTATTACAACTAAGTATATCTCCCTCCTATTGTTAACTGCTGAATGATCAATAAGATTCTTATTTCAGAATCAATAATCAATGACCAAGCACACCAACTACTAAGGAACCAGTATGAGTCCAGCTCAGATCCCCCAAAGTGATGAGTCCAAGCTCTGCTTTGATAATTGGAAGTGATCAAAGGACACTAGCAAGGTGTGAGTGTGAAGTGAGAGATCCTTCACTGAGGATCTATTGGAATTACACCATTGGCAGGATATGAATAAGATCATTACATATAATATATATATATAATATATATAATAAGACCATATGAATAAGATCATTAAAATATTGAAATAACTGGTGTAGAAATCTGAGACCATAAGTGACACTAGCAGCATGGTAACACAATTAGCCAGTTTATAATACTGATGGGCTCTTGAAATGGTTCATTTTATTTATTTATTTTTTTGCTGAGGCAGTTGGGGTTAAGTGACTTGCCCAGGGTCACACAGCTAGAAAGTGTTAAGTGTCTGAAATCAGACTTGAACTCAGGTCCTTCTGACTTCAGGGCTGGTGCTCTATCCACTGTGCCATTTAGCTGCCCCTCAAAATGGTTCTTATGCCACTTAACCTCTGTTTACCTCAGTTTCCTCATCTGTAAAATAGCATTTCCAATGACACCTTTCTCCCAGGATTGTGGAAAGGATCAAATGAGTTAATGTGTTAAAGCACTTATTACAGTGCTTTGTATATAGTAAGCACTATATCAATGCCAGTTAATATTGTTATCCTCATCATTATTTCTTATTTTTTATCATCATTTAAATAACAATGATTATTCTAAAATGTAGATGGATGATGGGATAAGGCTCCAGATAGATTGTGAGCTCCTTAAGTGCAGGGTTTTGCCTCTTTTTGTATCATTAGCACTTAGCAAAGTGCCTGGTTCATAGTAGGCTCTTAATAAGCTGACATCCAAAAGACAAATATGTATAATAATTATCATCATTACTGACAAAATTCAATTCATATTAAGTTTTTTCAAATGAAATATTGTTAACTGATAATACATAATACAGCATTTTTGGAAATGTCAATTTGTATATATATTTATACATATGGAGATATATATATGTGTGTGTGTGTGTGTGTGTGTGTTGTGTATATAAGGATACCCATCTATGTACATTACCATAACAAAATAGAAATAATTAAAAAACTAAATCGGCCAAATCGACGTCCTATGTATAGCGTATTTTCAGAGTAAAATCCTGGTAGCAACTGTGTGGCTGTAACTCACAAATGAAGTTCACCACCCTGTTTCCTTCTAGAATTACAAAACTGTTTATTGACTGAGTAATCCAACAACTCAAATTTCTTCCGGTAGACTTTGATCAGTTTGACCTTTTAAGAGATGTGTTATGCTCGTCCTACAAACACCTGTTCCACAAAACCAAATTCAAGGAAGGCTTCTTAAAGGAACCACATTATTGATAAGAATTCCAATTTTAAAGCACTCACAATCACCAACTGGTAAGCAATTTTATGTTCAAATCCTACCAGGAATACCATTATTCCAAATATGTTTCCCTTCTATTCTTTTGAATATTTCGAGGAAATTCAGCTAAGCACTAGAACCATCCTGCTTAGGATCTAAGAATGAGAGTGGTGAATCATGCCATCGACCTGCCTGCCTTCCAATTGGCCCGAATATTCCTCAGAGAAGCCTTTTCATCACAGTTAGTTAACTTCAAAGGAAGCAGATTTCTTTTTTTTTTGGCACTGAACATAATGACAGATATACTTTGCACTAAGTACCTTTCATCAGTGAAGTTCAGTTAATTTCTTGAACATTAATTAATCAAGCTCCACAATACCCTTACTATTTAAGTATAGTTTATGACTATAATATGATCAGCACTTCATCATTGGAAGCCTGCCATTTCTGAGCCAGTAGTTGCTTAAAATAGCCCAAGAGTGTTTAGCACAAGACATGAAATGTACTTTACATAATTGAAGATACCTCGTGGTGAGGTGTGGAAGAGTCTAGGATAGTTGAATGTCACATTTCTAGTGATTAATATTGGATCCAAGATGTAGCGCTCACTTTCCCCCTAAGTTCAATTTCATTTTTCCTGTAACTAAAATGTCCACATGTAAATTATGGGCTTTTCTGACTTTAATAAAATGACCCTACTGGCCATCACCACTGTTGTGAGGGTTTTAATTTTATGATTATAAAAGGCATCTAGGTGATGTGGAAAAAAGAACTATGAATTTAAATTCAAGAGAACCTGAGGTAGAATCTTCCTTAGATATTATATATGCTATAATTATCATTATTACTATCCTCCTTTTCTTCCTCCTCCTCATTATTATCTGTGTTACTCTGAAAAAGTCTTTTTACTTTTCTCTCTTTTGGGTCTTCCTCTCTAAAATGAGAGGATAAAAGCTGTCTTCAAGAGTTTTTGTAAGGATAAAATGAGAATATATGAAATGCACGCTAAAACTGAGGTTGCTTTCTCCTCTTCAACCCTGAAAGATGCTTCTCAAGTACCTGTGAATTCACCATCCAGCCAATGACATAAGTAGAGTTGAAATTAGACTTTGAATTCTCTGAGGGAAGGTACCTCCAGATGTATGCTCGGGGATTTTCATTACAAAAGAGCTAAGGATAATCCTAGATATTTTATTTCTGTTAATTCTAAGCAGCCTGTGATCGAGGCAGTTTGAAGCAGCCTTCTGAGTCCTACCCACTGCCCTCTGATGGTTGTCTCCTCTCTCTTAAGTATATGCCATACTCCTTCCCATTACCATCATTTTCTTTCAACTAACAATTCATTTGTGACATTACTTAGTTCAACCCCCTCATTTTGCAGTTAAGGAAATACAATCCCATGGAGTTTCAATGACTGTTCAGTCACAAAGCTAGCAATCTCAAGAGGTGGCGTTTGAAGAGGCAGGTCCTGGATAGAAGACCCAGATCCCCTATCTTCAGACACAGTGCTTTTTCAATGTTACAACACTGACTGGCACACTGCCGTGACTAAAGAATAACTCCTTGCCCATCCAAAAAGCTTATGCCTTTAGATAGAAGGAATAAAACTTGAATGAAAGGATTTCAGACATTGGCAACACACCAATTGGTGGAAATCTTTGGAGCCAGAAAGACTTCCCAGAACCACGAACCCCAGAATCATGGGATTTTAGAGTTGGAAGGAACTATTGTGCTCACCTCATCCATCTCACCTGCAAAGGGGCTTTCCCCTTTAATAACAATTATGATTAATTGTTTAATTGATTAATTGATTGATTTTTCAACTCCCACCTGAAGGCCTTTAATAAGGGGGAAATCACTGTCACCCAAGACAGCTCCAAAGACTTAGAGATAATTGTAATAATTAGGATTTTTTTTCTCACATCAAGTCTAAATTTGTTCCTTTGCAACTTCCACTTACTGTTTTTAGTTTTGTGTTCTATGAATGAGTGGAACAAATCTAATCCTCTTTCTCATATTGGCTCTTCCCATATATGAACAGAGCTGTTATAAATGCCAGTGATTTTCTCTTCTCTAGGCTAAGAACCCCCAGTTTTTTCCAAAGAGTCCTCCTATGGCATGAACTCAAGGCATTTCACCAACAATCCTGCTCATTTTCCTCTGGATGTTTACCTCCTTCTTAAAATGAGATGTCCAGAGATGAAGGCAGGAGGCAGCAGGACTCTCTTAAAGCAGTTCCTATGGATGAATAGATTCAATCTTTCTATTCCTCACACAGATCTTGGAGATGATATCTTAGACTAAAGGTGACAGAGTCAATAAGTTCCTTTTGGAATGGAACTTTTATCTGGACATTTCTGCAGTTAACAGAAACACAAATGGACCATGTAGATACCTGGGATTGATGATCTTAAAAAATAATGGCGTGGTCAGATCATTTTCCTTCATGTCTTCCAATACAAAAAAAATTAAAAGTATGAAATTTTAAACATCACCAGGGCTAAAAATTCTAAAAGTCTGAGTTGATGATGTTGTAAAGCATACCAGGTTCTTAGGGGCAGCTAGGTGGTGCAGTAATTAGAGCACCAGCCCTGAAGTCAGGAGGACCTGGGTTCAAATCTGGTCTCAGACACTTCCTAGCTGTGTGACCCTGGGCAAGTCACTTAACCCCAGCAAAACTCAGCAAAAAGGCAAAAAAAAAAGAATACCAGGTTCTTAGATTGAGTTTTTTGATATGGAATAAAAATATAGAAGAGCATTAATACTTTATAGATCTTAAAACTTGGCACTGTGTGTGTATAGATGATTAGAAATACACATTTACATAAATATTAGATATGGATAATTCTATATGTGTGTGTAATATATACATACATGGATATCTCTTTACATACACACACAAATCTCTTTGCAAGACAAAGCTTTATACAAATCAGTTTCTTAAACTTTGGTTTGTGATTCCATATGGAGTCATGCAACTGAATGTGGAGGTCACAAAATTAGAACTTATCAGTAGATGTTTGATTTGTATATTTATTTGATATATATACCCACAGTCATGTAAAAATTTCTCAGGTGAAAAGGGTTAGTGAGTGGAAAAATTTAAGAAGCCCTGCTATAAATGGTAACTTTCATTATTTTTCCCCATAGTAGGGATGGATCATAGGGGGAGAATAGGGAGGTGGCAAGAGTGCTGATACCAGCATAGGAAAAGCCCATATTCAAATTCTGTCTCTGACACTAGTTAGCTGTGTGACTCTGGGAAATCATTTAACTGCTTTAGATTTCAGAAAGCAAATCCTTATTTGTGCTGGGAAGAATTCCTTAGGCTGATGAAATAGCAGATCCTTCGATTTTCCCACATTTGGGATTGTATTCTGCTTTAGCAATTTACATGTTTTCATCTGAGGTTATTTGTGTACATGTGCATGTGTGTGCACATGCCATATTCTTCATCACTCTAGCACTCAGTGAAATCAGTACATTTGGGATGTCTGGTTTAACCATCTGAAGGCAGACATGGCTGTAATTACCGGCTGAGGTATATCTCATTTGAAGAGGACCCCAAGAGAAACATTTGGGATTTACAAAATAAATCTCAATTCTCCATCATTCTTGTAGTCTTGACTACTATACACTAAATTGAAGAATAAAATTGTTGTTATTGGTTCTCTGTCCCAGTCTTTGGCTTTCTCCAATGGCCTCTCAAATCCAATGAGATGTATAGCTTGAAGAAACCTGTGTATTTCAAAGGCTTGATCTTAAAGAAACATCATTTCTGATGAGATCAGATATAATGCAGTGAAAGTTCAGATTAAATGCAGAATATATAAAAATAAATAACTACCTTGTTTTATTAAATGAATCTGAAGAAAGCTACATGGATGAGATTGGTACAGGGAGTTTCTCACTGATCTTTGAGAGCTTACGGAATATTGAGATTTTAAATGACTCACCCAGAGTCTCAGTATGGGTCTCAATGGCAGGGCTGGAATGCAAGTGTTCCTGGCTCCAAAGCTTGCTCTCTATTCAGACTATGCTGTCTTTTGTTGGATCCAAATATAGATCCCACTTCTTTGTTCCTTCATGGAAATTACAGAGGCAAAAGGAACCTGTTTTCCTCAAATGAAGTTTGGGGTATAGCACTCTATCCACTGTGAATGTGTTGGAGGAAAGGTTTTAGTCTGGGTCCTTGTGACTGCAAGCCTGGAAGTCTGCTTATTTGAGGCACCATGGGGATGAGTCACTTTATCTCAATTCTGGTCCTGGCTCTGAGACTAAGTAGCTACAGAACCTTGGTCAGGTACTTATTCTTTCCCTGCCTAAGTTTCCTTATATGCAAAGTCCTTAGCATAGAGTGCTCAGAACACAGTAGAATTGGATAGTTTGAAGTTCTTGATCGTGTGTGTGTGTGTGTGTGTGTGTGTGTGTGTGTGTGTGTGTGTTTAGGAGCCCTCTGGCAATCCAGTGAAGCCTATGGGTTCCATCTTAGAATATTGTCTTTGCATAAAGACAGATATGAGATTATGAAAGAACCAGTTCCTGCAATATAATAATCTAAGTATTTAAAGAATATGTTCAAGGACCCCAGTGTAAGGACCATGGAGGATCTCCAAGGTCACTTCCATCTTTAAAAATTCTTTCATTCAATACCTGGTCCTGCTGGGTTCAAATGAGATCGTGCACAAGAATTGCATTGCAAATTTTAAAGCACTATTCAATTGTCAACTAAAATTATTATTATTATTATTATTACATTCATCAGAACACAAGGTGTCTAAGTAGGAGATGCTTGTGTTTTGGACATCAAATTCAAGAAAAAAGACAAATGCACAATTTGTGCATTTTTGTGTTGTGTTCCTATGTTGACAAAAGTCATCCAGAATCCCAGGGCCTCAATGACCATCCTGCCCAAAATATAGCTAGAAGAGCATCTTTTCTAAAACCTACCTGGACAGTGATTTCAAAGTCCTTATCTTAGGGCCCTCACTACTTGTTGGAGCTTCCCATTCCATCTTGGGATAGACCTGTTCCAGAGCTTCCAGAACTCTTTTCTATTTACATTATTGATATCCCAATTGTCTCTGCTCTTTCCTGTCAGGACAAATAGAACAGTTTCATTCTTCTACTATAATCCCTTCTGATCCAGAAGAAAGTTGTCCTGTTCTCTCCTAGGATATTTTATTTTTCCATTTTAAATGGTTCAAGCACCTACTCCTCCTCCAAGATTGCCAGCTGGAAGGCCTATCTACAGCTTCCTTGCCCTCATGGATCTTTCTATGCTCTGTCTTGTCAATGACTTCCTGAAATGCCAGTCAAAGCAATATCTAAACTTTTCATATTTGAGAGAAAATGGAAATATTAACATTTAGTCTTTCCCTTAGGCCTCCATATTAGATCCAGAAAAAACTTAAGTTGTATCTTCAAGAAGGAACCTATTTTTTGTTTTTTTTTAAAAGGAATTAACCAATCAGGTAATAACAGTCATTTATTAAGCACCTGCTAGGTGTTAAGTACTAAGGAGACAGACAACCATGAAACAGCATGTCTTCTAGGAGTTTCTCCTGCCTCTTGAGAAATGGCCTTTTTCTTTATAAGTAAATATAAAGTGTTATCTGCAAAGTAATTAGGAAAGAGGAGGCACCGGCAGCTGGAGTGGGGGGGGGGGCTGGCCAGACCTCTAGAAAGGCATTTGACTGTAACATTTACGGACAGCAGCAATTCTACTGCTAAGAACCAACAAGTGGTAGCATTTCAAATTCTGCAAATGCTTCTTACCCTTCTCTCCTTTGATCTTCCTGGCATCCCTGTAGGGTAAGTGCTTCTATTATCCTCCATTTTACTGAAGAGAACACAGAGGCTAAGAGATTCAAATCAATTCAACTCAAACATTCATTTAGCACCTACTATGTGCTAAGCACTGGGGATGCACAAATAGTCAAAAGACAGTCCCGGTTTCCCAGGAGAATGCCATCTAATGGAGGAGACAACATGAAAACAAATATATACAAAACGGAGTTCAATCTCAGGTATTGAGGATTAAAGATAATAAATAGCACTTGATAGTACTTCAAGGATTTTGAAGCACTTTACATACACATTTGCTCGTCATGAAAACTCTGCAAGGTATTATTGGGTCCTGGAAAGTAGAATATGCCCCATTTCCCCTTTTTTTTATTTGTGCAATCAGCCATGGGAAAATTGAGTTTAAACCTTGAGGCTCCCACCCCCTTCACATACCATTGTGCAACAATGAAGGAGAGAAAAGAAAAACAGGATCTAGGTGTCCACCTCTTCGACTTCATCCTTGTCCCAAAATTACCCTGGGAACTAAGTTATTGTCCTTGATAAAGACACCAAGTTGTTATCTAGCCTCCCTTCCCTGACTGACAGGACCTGAGGCAGGAGCTCCAGGTTGTTAGTACCAAGTAAACTCCTCTCTCTCCCTGCTCTCCTTTTAAAGTAAAGATCACAACAGCTGCAAAACATCAAGCTAATTGCCTTCTCAGCTTCCTTATTCTGCTTGCAAACCCTAGTTAGTTAAAACCCTATGTAAACTCTGTGCCTCAGTTTCTCTGTTCTACATGTTTTGGAAACAGATTCCCATGCAGTCAGCTGGCTTTTTAAACTTTCCATTTCAAAATTAAACAAGTCTCTACTCACCTGTTTCTATGATACTACAGTATGTGCTATTATCATCCCCATTTTTAACAGATAACTGAGGAATAGAGTGGTAAAGAGTTTTTTTTTCCAGGGTCACCAAGTTGGATATCCACTTTCCTGATCTCTCCATCATTTGGTTGTCTCCCAGGACTTTAGCCACTAAGTTACTCAGCTGCCCTTGCATTTGGAGAGGTGGAACCAGGAACTATTCACTTTATGGAAAGACCTAAGTGACGTCCTGGCCTTCCTGCTGACCAATCTCCTAAGATCATGGTGGCTGACCCTGCTCTAGAGAAGCACTTGAGAGCCAGGCTGCCAAGGGTAAGTGGCTTTCCCAGCTGAAGATTGCCCACCCTAGATGGGGAGACCACAAACCAGAATGCTGCTGTTCAGGACCCAGGACAGCACCATGATGACAAGCTTCTGATTCTTTGCACCTGTGTGGGATAAGGGCCCCGTGATACACCTACCTAACATTGAGCTCCTAGGAGAAAAATGGGCCAAGGGAAAAGAACAACAGAGGCCACGTGACTAGATAAAGACAGCAAGGTTTTCTGGATTGGAAATGCTTTCCTTAAAGAGTCAGAGCCCCCAGGAACCCTCAGATCTGACTTAAGATGTCAAGTAAATGCTACAGAAATTCTTATGCCTTTCCTTTCCCCTTTTGAGGAGATTGTATCAATCAGAGAGCATTGATGCACTAGTTACTGTGTGCCAGGTACTGTTTAACTCCTGGGAAAGAAAGCTAAAAATAATCTCATCTTTAAGGAACTCATATTCCAATCAGGAGACACCATGTAAATAACTAGACACGGAGATGATCTCAGAGGGGAAGACAAGGAGATTATCATGCTTGATCTGACTCAGCTGGAAGTAATGATAGATGACATTTATGTAGCAGGGTACTTTTGGCACTTACACAAATTATTTTACTTAACATTATTCATGATAATCCTGAAAAACATTAACTGCAATTATCATCCTGTGATTTGTTCATAGTCAGCTAGAGGCAGAGGTAGGATTTGAAACCAAGACTTCCTGTCTTGTATTGTATTGCTTCAGTTGGAGGTAAAAAGCACCTGGAGAAAGACTGTCACGGGAGGATTCTTCATTTTTGTTGGCAAAAGGTAAGCAGCAGGATTTTCTGTTTTTAGTTCACTACCCATGTATATGTGTATCTACCGTATCTTGTCATCTATCCATCCCTCCCCATCACCTCTCCTCTGTTTTTCCTCTGTTCCTCTTTTTGTGTCTCCTTTAGATGGACCTAGGAGGCCATGAGAATTCACAATAATATCAGATATATAATGTGATATATAACATTGCACACATACACACAATGTGTGTCTATGTTTAGCAATATCGTTAAAATTATAATTTCAATTTATAGAAGTCATTTCTAGTGGATTTGGATGTTCATATGAAACCAACAGTTTTCCCCAAGGTCAATGTGTTTTAAGTGATAGGATCGAAGAAATAGAATAAAATGGTGCTCTGAGATCCCTCAGGCTCAATCTTTCCTTTTATAAATGAGCAAGTTGAGTCTCAAAGGAATGAGCTTTCCAAATTCACGCAGGCAAAGTAGCAAAGCCACGATTTGGAATCCTACAAATAGAGCTAGAAGGGAACTTTAATATCAATTAGTCCAAGCCACTTATTTTATATACAAGGAAACTGAGGCTGGGGGTGGGATTTAAGTGACTTGACCAAGGTCACCCAGATGGTGAGTGAGAGAGGTTTTATTTCAACCCAGGTTCCCTGATTCCAAATTGAGTCTATCCCATGCAGCTTCTAGGCTTAAAGTCATTCCTTTGATTGATTAAGTTCTGGACAGCCTGTTTCCTATCGGACTTATACTTAAACTATATGAAGAACCAGGGTCTGATGTTGGCAATGGCACTTTCCAAAGACAATGGGCACGATTCCTTTTCTGCTGATTAGATTGTGTGCTATCAGTGAAATCCAAGAGACTTTTATCAAGCCCCATAATGTGAATGAGTTACTATGCTGAACACTAAGGACACACTAAGGACACACTAAGCACAAAGACAAAAACCTTTAACATTCTCTGCTCTCAGGGAGCTGACATTCTATTGAGTGAATCCAGCCAATAAGCAGATGAACTCCACAAGGATGAGCCACCCTGCTTGTAGCGCCCCTTGTTGACATCTGCAGAACCCTGCAGGCCTTCCTTTAGTGACAGCTGGTTGACTGGCAGATCCCCAAGAATGGGCACAAGCCCATCAGTCTGTGTGCTCTCCCAATGGCATGGCTTGGGCCACGTCAGCTCTCATTGGACTGACAGGTTATAGAATGTGGTACCTGAAAGGGACACTGTGGGACACCCTGTCCAGTTCTAGGAGTTGTCTTCTTGCCTTTGTCCGAATGCTTTCTACAGCTGTTTCAGAAGGGTCTGCATTAAAGTTCTATGATCCTACTTAATGCTTACAATATTCTTAACTCTTCCTGACAGATATGAACATATATTTCTACTCAAATGCTTGATAGCTCTTATTATATATATATTATTATACATGTTGTGTATATATAATGCTGAGGCAATTGGGCTTAAGTGACTGCCCAGAGTCACACAGCCAGGAAGCATTAAGTGTCTGAGACCAGATTTGAACTTAGGACCTCCTGACTCCAGGGCTGGTGTTCTAACCACTGTGCCATCTAACTGCCCCAGCTCTTATTATATTTGATAGATCTATTAAAAACCTACTATGTGCGAGGCATTCAGCCAGAATTGAGGCTACAAAGACCAAAAAGATTCTGTCCAGGGCGATTCTCAACTTTCATAGTCGAATGGAAAGGGAAGAAGTCAGACTTGCTTATTACCAGGAGAATAATGGAAGGCAGGGGAGTTGCCTTTTGAAGAAGTTCAGGAGATTTGGAGAAAAGAAAGAAAGCATGGCAGGCATGAAGAATGCCTTTTGCAAATACATGGAGGTGGGAGATGGAATATCAAATTCAGGAAATAGATCGCACTTGGTTTATTTTGGTTGGAAAAGAGTTCTAAATAGCCAATCAATTTATAAATAGTCAAGTTTACAACCTAATTTTCCAAATAAAAAAGTGGTTCAGATCTATAATTTCATTTTCATAGGGGAAATGCTCTCTACCAATGCATATCAACACCTATTCTCCAATTTATATAGTCTTGGAGAGTTTTCCAGGGTCACTTGTCAAAATATGGCAGAAATAGAACTAGATTTGCCTTATTCCACTTTTCCAGGCACCATGCTATTATTCACTACTACAATAGTCATGGTCTTTATTCTTGCCAGCTTACATTTCCTGTTCTATCCCCTATTGTTCTACCTGGAATTGCCCAAATTCATTGGCCATCTTTTATCCTATTTGACTTAAAACAAGCTTGCTCGTGGCTTCCTAATCATTTTACAACTTACCTACTCCTAGTGCCCATTTCCCATTCTATAAACGTAGAAGAAATCAGTGTGCCTAACTTGTACTTATCTTGCTAACAATGCATTTTATATCAGGATTACTAAGAGACTTCAGAAGCAGGGGATGGATGCTGAGAGCCCTATTATCATAGGTGGGATAAACATATCTGTAGAAGTAAAATTAGCATGATCATATAGAAACTCATTAATCTCCTACATGTCATTGGCGTAGTTTACTGTGAAGGGTCCCACCCCTACCTTTACAAACAGAAAGCAACTCCCCTGTGTGGTTGTAAGATTCTTAACCTTGTTTATGGCATAAACTCCAAATTAAGAAGCTCTCGACTAAAAAACATGACAGGATTTCCACCTGGAAGGGTTCTCTGCAACCATGTCATCTGGACCATATCTGAAAAATATTCCCTCTGCCACATGACAATAAAGGGCTCCTGATCATTTACATTGAGACCTCCAATAAGGGAGGTTCCTCCCAGCCCCTAGAGACCCCTTCCCTTGGAAATGACTCTAGTGCAAAGCTTCTTAAGCTTTTTTCACACATGGTCTCTTTTTGCCTGAGATATTTTTACACAACCTCAAGTATAAAAGTATATAAAATAGGTATATAATATAAATATATAAAATATAATATAATATATATATAATATATAATAATATAATGTAATATAAATAGAAATAATATAAAATAAAATCAAACATTCCTGATCATAGATCATAATTTCCCAATCCCCACATTCAGTTATATGATGCCCTATGGTGTTGCTGCCCACAGTTTAAGAAAATTTGCTCTACTCTGAGAAAGATTTCCTGTCATTAAACATAAATTTACCTCTTTGCAACATTTAGCCATTATTCTGACTTTTGCTTTCTAGGACCAAGAAGAAGAAATCTAATCTCTCCTTTCTAGCAGCCAGAATAAATTGGAAACCAATTTCTCTTATTTTAACTTGATTCCACTAACATGTACTTAGATAGGGTCTACCTTGTATTTAGAACTGGGCCAAGGATGATGGGCAGGAAGACACATTCTGTAATTTGCACAATTCCCGTCAATCCCAGTCACCCAGTGTACTTTTCTGGACTATTTCTAGGGTTCAGCTATTATCAGGATGCAAGACTTTATTATTTTGGGACAGCACCAACAAATTGGTGTAGATTGGCCCTTTGGTTTCTGCAATAACACAATGCAAGGAACCACAGGAGAGGGGAAATCTGCCAACTGCCACCCATCCCATCAAATGGGGCTAATCTCCCACCTGGCCTAAATAGGACCAAGGGTCATTCATTAGAAAGCTGTACCTATATTTAAAACATGGAAGTAGGCAAACAATAATAACAGTCCCCAGGGGCAGCTAGGTGGAGCAGTGGATAGAGCCCCAGCCCTGAAGTCAGGAGGACCGGAGTTCAAATCTGACCTCAGACACTTAACACTTCCTTGCTGTGTGACCCCGGGCAAGTCACTTAACCCCAATTGCCTCAGCCAAAAAAAAAAAAATAACAACAGCCTCTTCAGAGATAGAGAAGTTCCAGGTATGAGACCCTTCCCCCTTCTGGACATCCATATTATTGTCATTGTCCTTCATTGTTGAAGAGCACCATGATATCAGAGATGATGCTATGATATTAAAGTGAATTGGATTTGAGGGAGGGAGGTCTGTGCAGAGTCACCTGCCTCACTTTCCCCTCCATAGCCATCTGGACGAACTGGCCAGATATAGATCAGCAGGACTGAATGCATTTTTTTTTCAGCCAATGTCTTTCCCAGGTCTCAGTTGGATGGAAGCCTCCCAGCCATCTAAAGAAGGCATTAGATGAAATGGAGTTTGAAGTTTCTTCCAGCTTTAAGATCTTGTGATCCTGTGTCTGAAGGTCTTTCCTGATCTTCCCTACCAGTGATCACCTTTCTAAGACTTTTCTCTCTCCTTCTTATTATGTATTCATTCTCTATTTTCCTATTTATTGACAAGCTATCTTCCCCACTGGTGAAAGTGTATTTTTGCTTTTCTTTGTGGGAAACTAGGTTTTGTGCAGTGGATAGAGAGTAAGGAAGATCTGAGTTCAAATGTGACCATATGCTCTTGGTAACTGTGTGACCCTGGACAAGCCAGTTAGTCTCTGTCTCCTCACCTGTAAATTGAGAATAATAATAACATTTATATGTCATGATTGTTGTGAGGATCAAGTCAAAAAACAGAGTGACTGGCATATAGTAGGTACTTTCTAAAATATTAGTTGTTATTATTATTATTGTTATTATAACTCCAGTGGTCAGCACAGTGCCTGACATGTGGTACTTAATGCTGGTATGACTTTTAAAGGATTTAATTGATTGACTTTGATGCTTGTTTTCCAGAATTTGCACATTTTGTAAGAAGCTGTTAAAAACCTGAAACCCTAAACAAGAGGAAACACACACACACACACACACACACACACACATGTCTCCTTTCAAAAGCTAAGACAAAAAGAAAAATGATCAAAGTTGATGGCGGCTCCAATCTGGGACCCAGTTGACCTTGTGGTCTCCTGACAGCATCGAATTATTCCACAAAAGGCATCTTTCTCTCATTCATCATTTTTCATATAGAATATAATATACATTTTGCTATAATGATCAAGCATATTTTCCTAATTCAGGGACATAAGCACCCCGAGGAAATAACTTCTGTACAAAAGTTCAATGGCCAAGCCGATTTAGCTATTTCTCTGGAAGGAAGCTGACAAGTTGAATGTCAAACCACGTCCTTGGTCTGAAGAGCTTCATAAATACAGGCTTGTGGAGAGGAGAAAGGCATTGCTTCCCATGGAGTTTGGGGTCTGAGAGTTTTCGCTTTGTTTATCAAAGTGACTGAGTAAAGAAGAGTTTGGTTCTCTGGGTTTAGGACCACAGAGAGGTTTGAGCAATCGATAATGAATAGAGAATGCAGGATTATGGGAAGTGTTTCTCAAAATTTTGTTTTTGAGAATACAAATGTGCTAAGCAACCTTCCCTTTCAGAAGATGTGGTGCTGTCAGAAAGTAGAAAATCTGGGATGGAAAGCCAAAATATTGGGGTACAAAGGCAAGATCCAAGGGCTAGTATAAGGTGGACTACTGGAATAAGATGAAATTTCTTGGGTAGAAATGGAAAGTCTTATTCTTGGGTTCAAAAAATGGCCTTGCTTAGCACATCATAGGAGAAGCATGATTAAACAAAAGTTTATTTGAAAAAAATTATTGGGGGCAGCCAAGTGGTGCTAAAGATGAGGAAGCTGAACAAAATAAAATGTGTGTGTATGTGTGTGTGTAGTATAAGTGCAGGTGTGTTTGTGTGACTGTCTCTGAGTGTGTATACATCTAAGTGTTAGTGAATGTGTGTATATGTCTGAATGTAGTGAATGTGTGTCTTGGTCTGTGTGTGTTTGTGTGCGTGCATGTCTGAAAGTGTTTGTGTATCTGTGTCTCTGCGTGTCTCGGTGATTGTGTCTCCTATGTCTGAGTGTGAGTCAATGTGTGTTTGTGCTACAACGGGAGACCAAAGTGATCAGAATAGACCAGAGACCTCACCTTGGGGTAGATGGGCTAATAACTCACCAGAGACAACTGGCCTTTGAACTGAAGGCAGCAGAATAAAAGTGCTAAAAAGAAATGAGAGGAGACAGCCTGTCCCAGATAAGGCAGAACACACGGAGGGAATATTCTGCTGCCTTTGGCAATTTCCAGTCTCTGGACCAAAGGAACTTTGAGTACTGAGATATAGAATGGCTGAGTCACAGTGAAAGATCTGGAAAACAGAACTGGGACTATAAGATGTAAACATGTCAAAAGTTGTTCCAGGAAAAAGATGGTCAAAGAGACTCAGAGACAGATTCACACAATGAGAAACAGAGAAAAAGAGAGGGAGACAGACAGACAGGCAAGCAGATACAGAGTCAGAGAGACAGACAGACACACACACATATACACAGAATCAGAAAGAGAGAGAGACAGAAACACACATGGGTCAACACAGACAAAGACAGAGAGACAAACAGAATCTACACTATGGACTTCTATTGCTAAGAGTGACTTCCATTTCTAAAACAGACGTGATTGGTGATTGGTGAAAGCAATGATGACAGTCAGGGGGGCTTCATCAAGAACAGAAGAGTATTCTTTCCTTTTGCGACTGGATTACTAAAATGGGGGACCAAGGGCATGCTACAGAAATAGTTTGTCTAGACGTTAGCAAAATGTTGGAAAAGTATCTCAATCCATTTTTGTGGATAACATGGGAGAGACGTGGACTAGAGACAATAATATAATCAAAACAACTGAGAATTAGTTGAGCAGCTGGAGTCAATATTAATTTAAGGAATAGTGATCAATATTTCCATGGCATGAGGGCTCCAGAAGAGTGTCCCAGGGAGTGCCTGGCTTTGTGCTATCTGACATTCATGTTGATGGCAAAGTCAGAGATGGCACTTAGCACATTCAGAGTGTCGGGAACTGGCAGCGATAGAGAAGACAGAGCAAAGCCATGCTAAAGAGCTCCACGAGATTGGCCATTGGATAGATCCCATGTGGATTCCTTGTTTTTCTTTTACCATCAACAGTTGAAGGCCAGCTTTCCAAAAGTGGAATGGGCTGCCTTGGGAGGTGATGAGCTCTCTCCATTTCTCAGTACGTTTCATTCATTTATGGGTTAAATTACTGCTTTGACTGCTGAGCCCTCTTCTAACTGGAGAGAGATTTCAGGAGTGGGCTTTCTTGGGCTTGCTGATATAGAATGGGCAAGTTCACAGAGACAAGACTACTGAAGACTGACATCGTGGATCCCCTCTGGGAGAAAAGTCAAGGGCTAGCATTTCATCCTTCTGGCTCCCATCTCTTGAAGAATCTCTTTAAATTCAATTCCGGCGTTCCCAGGTTGAATCATAGTATTACAGATATTTGGGGATGGCCAAGGGGTGAGAGCTCATCTACACTAACCCCCTCATTTTACATGGAAGGTTTCATAGACTTCTGCGTAACACTTAGAAGGGCACCCTCTTCCTCTGGTTCAACCCAGCAGAGGAAATTTGTAGCATTAAAAATAAAACCAAACCAAACCAAAGCAAAATTGAAAAAAAAATCACATTTGAGGTCCATGTTCCAATATTTCATGACATCATCTCAAGTTCATCATCCACAGTTTGGGGCAGAAGATGAGAACTGTGAAATGTGTCCTAAATGGCATTTTCAGCATCATCTTCAGCTATAGCACTGAAACCTGCCTGATTTAACTGGCATAATGCAAAGTGATTTCCCCCCATGCAAAAGCTCTGGTGAGGACAAAAACCCAGATGTAGCCAGAGACCTCGGGGGACGACTGAATTCAATACTGAAAAGAAAAAAAAGGGGTGGTGGTGAAATTAACTAGAGTTTTGAAATAATTACAGAGCAATTTTGTGGCCAGAATTTATATGGAAAAGATGGATCTGATTATATTTGACATCTTATTTCTTTTGTTATTTTCCTCCTGTGTGAAGCTGTTATTATCTCTCTTAACCTCCTAATGTGAGAATTATATTTGAGCAATTGCCTCTCTGGTAACATTTATGAAAATGAGTTTAGTACTGTGGCAGTCCTCCTCTCTGCTGGTCCTTGAATGATTTTTTTTATAAAACCTGTTTTCATGGAGTATGGATTATTTACCTCCATCCCCATCATTTTGCCTCCCTGAAGGCTGCACTGAAGATTTTGCCAGACAATGCCCACCTATTTATACATCTCCCCTTTTGTTGCAAAATGCAGATAGGCAGACACCCTTTCATCAATAGTGCTATTAAAGATGTAACCTCACTTAGAAATAACGGAATACTGTATTGGGCAGTAAGTATTTAAACCAATACTGAGCTGTTGTTCTTTTATGTCCTACATCCCAATATGAGAGCAACACAAAAGGCTTTTCTTTGGACCCTCACAAAGAACTTTTCAAGGAGGGCTTCATTATTTTTTGACTCAAAAAATCATTCATATACATAATTAACTCCTTTATACACATATACCTATACAGATCCACATAAACACACACATATAGTATGCATAGGGGTATGTATCAATACCTAATAGAACATGTATGCATGTATGCATTTACTGCCTTAAAGATGAAAATCTCCCTATAGGAGAGTTGCCCTGAACTCAGCCTTTTGCCAACTCTGGATCCTCCCTGTGAACCAGTATCTGCTGCTTGGGGCCCACTCAATTTCAGTCCCAAAGGGAAAGAAACATAAAATTGAGTTCGGGATTTTAAGATGCTCTTTCTATCTTCAGCATCCTACTCCCAAGACAGTCACAGTCCCCTTCCTTTCCTATTGCAAAACCTACCCATCACCTTCTAATTGGCTCCCCAATCTTGTCTTCTTGCTAGTCTATAGATTCAAGCTGCCCCCTGCTCTGCACTGGTGATATCCCTTATAAATCATTCCCCACTTGCTTTCTCATTCCCTTTTATCTCCCCAAAGGACATTGTTGGAATAGCTTCTTTCTCCCTTTCTTGAACAAAGTGTTCTTCACGATCCACTTGTAGACTTGATGCATTTCCTTGTTAAAAGCATGCACATAAAGGGGAATAACCAAAATGCAAAAGGCCCCCATGTCCCAAAAGTCAAGGATTTTCTCTACATGAACTTGGTCTATGGTCCACCTGCCTCTTCACCCTTCACTGGTCCTCTGAAAACAAATCCATGGAAGACTTTCAGCTGCCCCATTTCCTCACAGCCTTTGCAGACCACAGCACCATTCCCTTTGATCTCCTCCTCCTCCAACTCCTATAGTTCCACACTCCTCTGAGTGTGGATCCACGCCTCTCCCCACTGAGCTGCTCTGCCTTTTCTGAGGGCTAATGTACCAGTTTTTTGTGTTTCCCTTTTGGGATAAGAATGAACATTTTTAGGAAGTTTGTGCAAGATATTTCAATTCAATCCAATTCAACAGACAGTTACTAAATCCCTGCCAGGTACAAACCATCATCCTCCAGATACCCATATGAGTATATTTGCACCCTAATCTGGTGAGCTTTGGTCCCACTCATGATGTCAAGATGGGACAAAAAGAGTTAAAGACCAGAGGAGTTAGGGATGGACATGAGAGAATATCCATTAGCACGGTCCACAGTGGGAGGGTACTAGTTTAATGATCACATGAAGGGACGATTGTCAAAGGGATTTCTCGCCAAGCCTGGCCTGGGCTCAGACAAAACAATCCTTAAGGGCTACCTTTTTACACAAGATTTGCAACTCCTGGTATTGCATCTTTCCTGCAAGGAGACCTGCCCTACCTGCCCCACCTTTGAACATCTCAGAAATCTTTCTTACAGAAATTATCAACTCCTCAGGATTGGTTGTTTTTAACTTAACCAACTCAGACCTTCCTGTCCAATCATCTGGGAATATGCAGATAAGGTCTGGGGGGCACAGTTCATGAGGAACACACTGAAATTTAAGAGCAATGACAGGATGGATAAAATGATGAGGACTCTGGCTATGTGAGGGAAGCTGGCAACAACCACTGGCACTGGTATTGTGTGCAAAATTTTGCTGAACGACTTACACACACTGTCTTCCTTGATTCTTAACACAGAAAGATCTTTGAGGTCGTTACTCTCCATTAACTTAATATGTGGATGTTTCACCCAGTGAAGCCGATCTTGTGCATCTCTTGTTTGTCCATGTCTTCCCCTAATGTCACCACTGGAGACTCACCTAATATGAATCTCCTGAAGTGATAAATAAGCAAGTGGAACATCTGTTGAACTTTACTGTGGACACTTATAGCTTATCTTCTTTTTCATTTATATATTTACCCGATGAAATCATTCTCCCTTTTCCTTGCCCTCTCCTTTCTTCAATGTCCCTTATTTGTTAGATATTAGGCTCTGCTCCACTCCTCACTGCCCCCCGAAACTCTCTATTGGCCTTGGCATAATGGGAACTTTCATTCTTGAAGGAGTATGATGTTCCACAACTGAGCCTTACAACTATTCTGGTGGAATACCAAGGAATAGAAATTATTCCCTCTGTTTTACATGAGTGAAGTGGTTAGACTAAACTTTGAGTGATCCCAGAGGAAGTTCTGAAATGTCCAGGGGCTTAACACAACCACAAAGATGTCATCTACACACAAGAGCATCTGAAGACACTTACTATCATGCTCATTTATTTTAAAAATCATTTTAAATTTTGCAGATTTTCTTAATCCATGGTCCTCTTTCCATTTTCATTATTCAAGGTCCTCAGCAGGACTTTGTTTAGCTTAGTGTTTTTGCAAGCTTTTCCAAAAACTTCCAGTCTTTAACCTATGCTGCTCTTAGGAGGCAATGCTGTTCCTGATCTCCCATGAGCCTTGTCTATAAGATTTCACAAACAAGTTCATAATTCTGACAAGTGTTGACTTTATGACTCTCCCTTCACTTAGTGACTGAGTCGAATATTTACAGACTGAGGGATTTTATGCCATTTCAATCTCTTACTATGGCAACTGAATAGTGTAGGTTAAAGTTCTGCAAGGAATTATTCTAGTTTTATTTATATTCTTTCTCTTATCCATTCTCCATTTTAATTATCAATACATTATTTGAATAAGTCAGAATAAGTTAGCACATACAAGAATTTTAAATTGCAAAGCACTTTACAAGTATTTTTTGACAATCCTAAGATAGAGCTGCTACTTTGTTCAATTGTTTCAGTCATGTCTAAATCTCTGTGACCCTATTTTGAAGTGTTCTTGGCAACTGGAGCAGTTTGCCATTTCCTTTTCCAGCTCTTTTGACAGGTGAGAAAACTGAAACAAACGGGATGAATTGACTTGCCCAGGGTCACCTGCCTAGGAAATGTCTGAGGCTAAACTTGAACTCAGGAAGATGAGTCTTTCTGATTCCAGGTTCAGTGCTCTGTGCACCACAGTACCACCTAGCTGTCTCCATGGCTCTTATCCCCTGCATTTTACAGGTGAAGCAACTGAGGCTGAGAGGTTACCTGACTTCACAGAGCTAGTAAGTATCTCAGGCAGGATTTCCATTTAGGGTTTCCTAACTCTAGTCCCAGTAATCTGTTTATTGGGTCACCTAGGATTAAATTGTTTCCATTGACTGCAATGAATTGTATTTATTTTTATTCTGACCTAGACTAATTTTTACCTTTGCAGGCATAAGTTGTTGTACAAAGATAGAAAATTCAAGGATGGATCTATAATAACAATGCATGTTTTCCTGAGATATAATAAATATATTTTTCATGACATGTATCCAGTTCCTGATCTTTTTTCTCAAAGTATTCATAGTATATAGATATGAATATTTTATGCATTTAAGAAGTCTTTTGCCTCTCTCATTCTCTTTTCTTGATCACAATTCCCAAAATATTTCTTAATATCTTCACTTATTCCCTCTTTGTGTTGAAGTCACTACATATCAAACTATATGCTGATTGAATTTGTACAATTCTTTCTAAAATTCGTCTATTTTTTCATTCTCTGGCACAAATGTATAAGCTGCATTAATTTTCATTGTGATCTTGTTTGTAAATACTTGTGAACAATGCAATACAAGGTAACATATCCCATCAAATCATGCTTCATATTTGAGTGTATAATTAATATTAATAACAATATCTAGACATGATTTTTTTAATTTCCAAGAGTAATCTGAGAGGTGTATTTGTGTGTGTGTGTGTGTGTGTGTGTGTGTGTGTGTGTGTGTGTGTGAGAGAGAGAGAGAGAGAGAGAGAGAGAGAGATTGGAGAAGGTAAGATTTGCCATTGCTGGACCTAGAATCAGGAATCATCTTGGACAATGATGAGCTTTGTGACTGCTCATTCCATCTATTGAGGTTTATTTATAAAATGAGAACCACCATAGCAGCTACATCTATATAATTTTTCACAAAACCTATAAACAGAAAGTATTAGTATTATTACACCTATCTATTCATTCCATGAAATGGTAAAACACACTGAAGTTGTGATGATATAAAATTAGCAAAAGGCACCCAATGAAACAAGAAAATGTTCATGAAATCTCGAATAGCTTTCTGAATCCTTTTTTTCCTAGAAGAAAATAGAACTATTCTTTCATATTAAGTTTCCTATTTTTTTCTTTGGTGGTTGTCTTTATGTCAATTAGTATCAGAACCTCTTAGCAAGTGTTTTCTAAATACTGTCTCATTTGACTTCCTAAATAACTCTGTTAGGTGAGTGTAGAGAACAAAAGATCACCGACCCCATATATTTGCTTTAGCAGAAAAGGAAACTGAGGTGAAAAGATGTTAGTTAATTTTATTCATGATCACTCGGCCAATAAATGTAAGAGTCAGGATTCAGTTCTGTTTGTCTTGAATCTCTGGCCAAAGTACTTTCCTTCATATTTCCCCTCACATCTCCATTTTACTGTGTCATCTGTCCAATTCATTCATTTAATTCATCCATTCATGTAACAAGCACTTATTCAGTGGCTGCAATGTACCAATCATTGAGTTTGGCTCTGGGGATTCAAAACCAAAAACTAAGCAGTCCTTCTTCTCAACAGGCTTACATTAGAATGGAGGAGAGAGCGTGTGCATAATTAGGTATGTGCAAGCCATATTGAACAGAATAGTACTTCCAAACAACTCCTCTGTAGCAGCTACAGTGCTCAGTTATACGGAGGAGACAAAGAAAGGGTAAAGAGCTGCTTTAAGCAGCTCACACTCTACAGAGGGAGATGATCGGAAAACATCTAGCTATATACAAGTTCTAGGATAAATTGAAGACAAAGACATTGGGAAAATAGGTGGAAGGTAACCTATAAAGGGAAAACTCAAAGATTTTTGGGCCTGAGTGAAAGGATGGCCATGTGGAGTATTAGCTCCAGTAATGAAGGAGAGGCCGTGTACTTCCTTTTAGTTCAGGTCATTTCTCGCCTACAAGAGGAATAGTTGATGCTAAGGATGGGAGGCTGGGATAAGGGAATAAGGAGGAAATATTTCCTAGGATTGACATTGCTCTCAAATTTTCAGTATCCTGGGACAAAGCCTCAATAGGCTCAGCCTAGATTTAATGTGAGAGATAAGCCAGGGTTTTCTGAAAACTTAAACATATAAAAATGTAGCTTGCCCTTGGCTTCCCCAGAGGCAGGAGAAGACAGGGAGAAGACTGAGCTGTTGAAGGACAATCACCCAGATTTCAAGTTTCTCCTCATCTTGACCTTGAAGCCAAGAAGACTTGTATCAATCACTTAGTCAACTAGATTCCAGGTCCTGTACTAAATGCTGAAAGCAAAAAGAAAGGAAAGAAAAGGGGGAGTGAGAAAATGCCAAAGGGAAGCCACTGGAAATAGCAAGAGGACACTAGAGAAGAGATATCCAATTTCCCCTCATTACTCTGTTTCAGAAAGAAAGTGTCATTCCTAATAGCAATGGTATAATATATGTTAAGAGAAATCCACTCCCTTGGTTTTTAAATCATTTAAATTTAACTTAGTCAAATCCTGCTGCAAAAACACCATTAACCATCTTCCTTCAGTTCCCCAGGAGCCTGTTTTTTGAAGTTGTTTTTACTTGGAATCAGAAAGTTGCTTTATGCTAAAGGTAAATAAATTGTCATTTCAAAAGAGGCAAGGTCAGAGTGAGCCAAGGAAGTCATAATATTTGCATCAGTTCTAAAAGAGGAGAAATATGCTCTCTGTCCTCCCTAAGGAGTAAGCAAAACCATTTAGAAAAAGCACCAGTGAGGGATGTCTAGGCTTAGTTACATCTCCAAATGTGATTTTCTTCTCTTGGTCCCCCATCCTCCCTCACTTCTGTCCAATGTGGATATAAGAAAGTGCCTAAGGGTAAGATAAATGAGTGAAGAAAATAGAGATACGCAAAAGCAAAGTGACTAGGAGCCTTTCTCATCTCATGAACGAAGGCCTGCCTTTTTAAAATATCAAAGAGGAGAGAAAAGATCCCTTAGCAAGGGCATCAAAACCAATTCCTATAAATGAGAGACGTTGAAAGAACTTCACTGGATAGGAAAAAAATTGTTTGTCCGATGCCATCAGTGAATACAAATCTGTCCTGAGTAAGTCCAAGCAGGCATCTGTCAATGTCAGTCACTGTCAGGGTCATCACTGTCATTGCAGGTATCTGCCATTGTCAATGTCATTTGTGCCACCAGCGTCATCCTCAGCATCAGTGTCAGTATCAATGTCAATGTCAGTGTCAGTGACTGCCAGTATCAGTGTAAATGTCAATATCAGTGTCAGTGCCTGTCAGTGTCAGTGTCAGCACCAGTGTCAATGTAAGTGTTGTGTCAGCATCAGTGTCGGTATCTACCAGTGTCAATGGCAGTGTTGTGTCAGTCAATTTCAGTGTCTGCTAGTGTCAGTGTCAGCACCAGTGTCAATGGTAGTATTGTGTCAATATCAGCATTGTATCAGCATCAATGCCAGTGTCTGCCAGTGTCTGTGTCAGCACTAGTGTCAATGGCAGTGTTGTCATCGGCAGTGTCAGTGTCTGCCAGTGTCAGTGTCAATGGCAATGCTGCATAAGAAGCACAGATTGGGAGGGAGCTGGCAAGGCGCATCCTGGAGATGGAGGACTCATCCCTCTTTTGGCTCTTACAGGATCTGGTGGAATGCAAGCAATCATTCCCAGTCAGAAGGTAATCATGCTATCCATGCCAGAAATTATGCAGAATAGAATGTGAAAAGACAAAGAGTGTACTCATAATTCATTTCAATTTAAAACTGAATTAGTTGTTAAATAAATGAAAAAAAAAAGGCATTGAGCATTAACTTTGTGCAAAGAATAGTACTGAGCACTGGAGGTTATAAAACTGAAGAGCAAGACTGCAGCTGCTTCCAAAGAACTAGTGTTCTAATGATTTCCAGATTACAGATTCTTAGCTGCAGCTTTAAGTACTTCCACTCACATGTGGCCTTTCGATCCTCATTGCTTCTCTAAAAGCATACATCTAATTATTTCTTACTTTATAATAATATTCCATTAAATCCAAACAGTATAATTTATTTTGTTATTGTCCAATTGGTAGATGTCCCTTCAATTTCTAATTTTTTGCCATTGAAGAATTATTGTAAATAATGATTTTGTAAATACCTGTGTACAAGTGGAATCTCTCTTTCTTCTTAAAACTTTTTTTTGGGGGGGATATAGATTTTATAGTGGTTTAGCTGAGTCAAAAAGAATAAATGATTTAGCAGGTTTTTTGGGGGGATATTTCCAAATGTTTTCCAGAAATGGTTGAACTACTTCATAGTTTCATCAAAAGTATGTTAACATATCTGTTTTCTCATTGCTGCTTCCTGTTTTCCTTATTTATTTATTTTTGTTTTTGGATGACTGTCAGTCTAATGGTTAAGCTGAAGTACCTCGAAAGTTGTTTCTTTTACATTTCTCTAATTTGGGATGATTTAGAATATTTTTTCCCATGTGACTATTAAGTTTCTTCCTTGGAAACTTACCTGTTCATATCCTTGACCATTTATCAAATGGGCAATGGCTCTTATTTTTATAAATCTGTATCTGTTATCTGCATACTTAGAAATGAAACCTTTGTCAGAGAAACTTTCTTCAAAATTTTCCTTTTTCCCAATTTCCTGCTCCTAATTTTGGTAGAATTGGTTTTGTTAGAACAACAAACTTTTAAATTTTATTTAATCAAATAAGAGAATCATGAATTCTCTATTTTTTTATTACAAACTGTTTATTCATTGTCTGAGATGTCATTTCTTTTCTGATTCTCTATTTTTAAATAATTTTTTACTTTTTCTGTCTAAATCATGTACCCATTCAAAGGTTAAATTTGTACATAGATTATCTTAACTCCAGAGTAAGTGCTTTTTCCAATGAACCTTTAGGCTGTACTATGGTGTCTCCCTAAAAATTGAATCCAACCATGCTAGAAAGTGTTGATCCCCATTAAGCTTGAAGACTGACTCCTATTTTGCATGCATGTGCACACACACACACACACACACACACACACACACACACACTTAAATCTACTCTATGCACACTGAGATAATTAAAAGAAATGCCCTTCCTGGTATGTAGAAGAAAACTGCTAATCATAGCCAGGCAGCAGAAATGGCTTTTCACTTTTGCAAAATGCCACTTAGGAGCAAAGACTACATAGACACTAATGAAAATTAATGTAGTGACTCCAAAAAGCTATTATAAATGATTTAATTTACAGTGAAGATCAGAAAGAGAAGCCATGTAAACAATATAAGTCAAATACACGAAATTCAAAATCTGAAGCTCATCTAGAAATTAGAATGATGGTGCACATCAGTGTCAATTGTCCAAAGTGAAAAAGCCACAGCAAATTTGATAATCACATAGCTGCTTTTTCAATGGTGTCTATATTACAGAGCTCATTTGGCAAACTGTTCCCATTGGCAAAATGCCTCTTGGTTCTATAAGATTCTGTCTACTTCTACAGTGGTAATAGCAGAACAAAACAAAATAAAAAGCCTTCAAGGAAAGGGTATGAAGAATTACATCATTTTAGACCACTGAAGATTATTAACTTAGTTTTCAGAACTTTAAATGGGGGTTTCTAGACTAGTGACCAATACATTGACAGACTACTGAATCAAATCAATCTCTAGAAAAAATCAAAAGACAGCCTATGGAAATTGGCAATGGTGTTTTTACTATACCAAAAGAATGGAAGGAAGATTCCAGAATATTCCAAAGGCTCTTTAGGGAGGAGTTATGTGAATACTGATCAAGAGAGACTTAGGATGAGAGAGTGTATAAGTATTATAATCTAAATAATGATAGTAATTATAAACAAATTTATATGGTGTTTTAAGGCTTGCAAATCATTTTTGCAAATATTGACTCATTTAGTCCTCACAATAATGGTGGGAAGTAAATGCTATTATTACCTCCATTGAACAGATTGGAAAACTAAGGCAGACAGTGGTCAAGAGATTTTCCCAGGGCAACAGAATTAGTTAAGTCTAAAGCTGGATTTGAACTCAAATCTTCCTGAGTCCAGGTCCACAGCTTTATGTACACTTTTTAAAAATAACCTGGAGTTCCTACCACAAAGTAGATTTTTTGGTTCAAATTCATAGATCTCCATTGGTTCTTTTACCTTTTGAAGGATGGCTATTGCCAACACTATATCAGCATTTATCACAGTGCCTGCATGAAGTAAATATTAATTAATGTTTTTTGATTGATTGACAATATAAATGAACACCTAAATTTTGCCAAGAAGAGTAAGTGAACTAGACAATATGAAACATCTAGTCTTCTCATGTTCAGAAAGGGAGTAGCACTAATTATCACTTTGGTCAAAGTTTATTGACTCTCTAATCTAGAATCAACATAGTCATAATAATTTTATTTTTTTTGAGCAGCTTTTCACATTTGGGCCAAGCTCATATAGTCATTTACAGAAAAGACAGTCTGTAATGTAAACATTATAAGGGCTCTTTTTCTAATCCTGTTAAGTATTTTTCCAAGGGGTCAACTTCATGCTCATTCATTTGTATAGCACTTTAACTGAATGATCAAGTGTGTAAATATTCCTGTGCTCCAAATAACTATTAAAAACCAACATGTGAATTAAAACAAACCTCTGACTTTCCACATCAGCTCAATCTGATAGGAAAAGGAAAGAAAAAAGAAAAATGACAGTTGCTGGAGGGGCTATAGGAGTAAAGAAATTTTAGGAGACGTTCCTCAAATGATACTAGTTCTGTATACCCACTACTCCAGAGGTGCTATTATTAGTAATAAAATCCAAAGAGATCAAAGAAAAAAAGGAAAAGAGCCCATTGACAAAAACATTTAGAGAGACTCTTTTTCTAGTAGTCAAATATTACTAAAAACAGTGGGTGCTTCTCAATGGGGAAGGCAGAACAAATTTTGCTAAACGTGATGAAAAAATTGTTGTGCCATAAGAAATGATGGACTCAGAGAAACTTGGGAAATCTTATATGAACTGATGAAAGGGAAAGTGTGGAACAAGAAAGTCAGTTCCCATGATGATCATATTAATATAAAGGAAAGTAGCATTGAAATACTTAAACTTTTATAATCAACAGCCAATTATTACTCCAAAAAGTGATAAAAATACTCTTGGTGGAGGTGATAGACTGCAAGTGAAGAATGAGACATGCATTTCCAAATATAACAGATTTTCTTTTCTGTTAATTTATTGTAAAAGAATACTTTTGCTTTTTCTTATTAAAAGGTAAGTTTTGATTCAATTATGAGACAATCAGATAAGAAAGAAAAATCAAAAGAAGAAAAAAGAACATTAACAAAACTTTTAAAAAATACATAGCAAGCACTCACAGGAAGGTGGAATTCTTGGTTTTGGTTCCAGGCCAAAGAGGAGAATAGAAGGAGGATCTGAGGGTAGAGGCATCATCCCCCATCTCCCTAGAGTAAAGGTGATTATAGAGTTCCTATAAAAAATAAAATGAAAAAGCAAAGGAGAAAAAATCCAACCATAAAAAAATTACTATGAGAATAGAGAAGACCGAGATTCATCTTCAGATTTACTGAAAAAATGAAGCCTCTCCTACTTGAAAGAGTAATGTCAGGTGGTCATCTGCCCAAAAAGAATTCATAGAACTTTAAAAAGACTTTAAAAATTAAATGAAAGATATTGAGCAAAAAGAAAAAAAAAGAACAATCTAAGAAAAACAAGATTAAGAAAAGAAAGTCAACCAACTAGAAAAGGAAATCCAGAATCTTGGAAGAAATTGAATCCTTGAAATTAGAATCAGGTAAGGGGAAACCAGAAAAGTTATGAGATCAAGAAGTAATAAAAGAAAATATAAAGAATGAAAAAGTAGAAGAGAATTTAAACATCTCATATGAAAAACAACAGATCTAGAGAACAGATGAAAAAGAGAAAACATAAGAATATTCATACTATTTGAAATCTATAATAAAAAAGAATCTTGATATAATAATACAAGAAATAAAGAAAATAGTCCTGAAATGTTAGAACAAGAGGAATAAGTATAAATAAAAAAAAATCCACTGATCACCATCTGACAGAGATACTATGAGTAAAATCTACAGGAATATCATAGACAAATTCCAAAACCCTCAGATGAAGGAGAAGATATTACTAGCAACAAGAAAAAATAATTTAAAGATGGCAGATTTTAGATCACATTTTGGAACATTATATATCAAAGAGCAAAAAAAAAACTGTGATTACAGGCAAAAATATCATACCCAGCAAAGTTAAGCATAATCCTGAATGGGGGAAAGTGGATATTCAATGAATTGCCAGACTTTCAGGATTTTGTCAAAAGAATTGAAGTTAATAGAAAATTTGACATAGAAGATGGAAGAGAAATATAAGGTAAACATAAAAGACTAATAATAAGGAACTCAATAAGGATAAATTGTTTACTTTTTATACACAAAACATAAACCATATGTCTGAGTTTGAAATTAAATTATAATTTGTGAAATATTTCTGTTGAATCTCTTAGTGCCCAATACATAATTTAATTTAATAATAATAATTGGGTAGTTTGAAAGAAAGATTGGGATAGAGCTGAGAAGGATGTGATTCTAAAAAATCAAAACCAAGAAGGAAAAATTAAAAAGAATAATTTTCTTATGCAAATGAGGTGCAAGCATTATGAAGTTGACAGTATTATGTTAAATGTAAGACATGCAAAAACAGGTAGCATATAATAGCAATGAATATTGCACATAGAATCCTTTTTTTTGTGTTCCTTTAATGGAAATACTTATGCCTATTAAGTTCAAAACAAAATAGGAAAAAAAGGTCAAATTAAAAAAAATTAAGATAATGAGGTAGACCATGTGGATGAATATACACACCACTATTTCTGATAATATATCACATGGGATAGTAAACAGAGTTATATTGGGCTATTCAGTTCAGATTGTGAAAGATTTCTGTTGAACGTCTTAGTGCCTAATACATAATTTTCGCTTCATCCTGTTCCATTCTGGCCCATCCTATCCTATCCCATCCCACTCCAACTTCTGTCATTGTACTCTATTCTACTTCTACTGTATTGCATTCTCCTTCTATTCAATTTGACAATTCCATTTTATTCAACAAATGTTTTCTAACATTTGCTATGTACCTCTTGAATACAAAGACAAAAAAAAAAAGTTCCCTCAAGGAGTTTATAATGAAAATCAGGCATGCATATAGAGACCCATGAATACAGAATGCTTCTGATAATTCTGTGGTTGGAGGATGATTTCTGGGGTTGCAAGAAACTATCATTACCATACAGTTGAAGAAAGACTCCCTGGATGAGTTGCCATTTGAACTGAATCTCAATTGGAACTAGGGATACTGAGAGAAAATATAAAAATAATAATAAGTTGTGGCAATAAATAGCACTTTTAAGTTTTTAATGCACTTTACATATGTTTTTTTCCTTGTGTCTTGAGGAAAGTACTACTATTATCTCCATTTTACTGATGAAGATAGAAAAACTGAGACAAGTCACTATCCTGCTATCCTTTTTCATTGAACACTTTTTTCTGGACAATTACAGGTGGATAAAATAATTACTTTTTATTTGAATAAAATCATAACAATCATTAATGAAAATTAAAAAGAAATAAAATGAATATTGTGAATAAATGGATTGATAAACTTCATCTTATGTGACAAATGGCAATTAGGAACTCAACACAAAAGTATATAGCATTAGTCATATAAATGGGGGAGGGAAGGTTCAAATGAAGACCACAAATCTCACCAGATTGTAAATGTGGGGGGTCAAATAAAATTAGTGTTGTCACCTATCACTGGCTGCGAGAGTTGGAGATTCACATAAAACATAACAGTACTATGGGTTCAGATAATGTGGTCTTGGCTCTTTTAGGCTCACAGAATCCTGATTTCAGTCCCTCTGCTCCTTTATTGGGCAGGGGGGAAACATGCAAGTGATTTGATGACTTGACTATGACAACCTAAATTATTTTGAGATCACATCAAAAGTTAAATGAAAATATTAATCAAATGCAAAAATATTCCAGTCAGGCACAGAAATGCTGCAGTTTAGAAAAAGAAGATATTTCTTATGAGAATGCAAATCTTCCACTGCAATAAAAGGATACTGGCTCATATCTATGTGGTCTTAGTGAACAGAGAGCAAGAGGACTTTAGAATATTGTGCCATTCTTAACTCTGCAGTTTGTGAGCTGTGTGACCTTGGACAAGTCACCCAGTCTCTTAGTCCTCATTTTTCTTATGTGTATAGCAAATGGGTTGAACCAATAAATCAGAAGAATCTGTTGTTATTCATATAACGAGAAATATGCTAGTACTTTGGATTAACAGAATTATTTTTTTAAAGGTTAAACACTTCCATATTTGCCATGTAGCTCAAGAAAAATCAGATCAAAAAGGGGGGAAAAACAGGAGAAACTAAGAAAAAAAAGCCCAAGCAAACAGCCACCACCACTAACAAATAGTGAAGATACTCTGCTTTGATCCCCATTCACTTCCCATAATCCTTTCTGTGGGTGTAGATAGTTCTCTCCCATCACAAGTCTATTGGAACTGCTCTGAATCATCTCATTGTTGAAAAGAACCATGTCCATCACAATCAATCATTATATAATCTTGCTGCTGCTGTGCAGAGTGTTCTCTTGATTCTGCTCACTTCAATTTGCTTCAGTTCATATAAATCTTTCAAGGCTTTTTTTGAAATCAGCCTACTCATCCTTTTTTATGGAACAATAACATTCCATTATATTCATATACCATAATTTATTCGTCCATGAGATTGCTTCTTACGGAAAGGCCATAAAACTTTTCTCATAATCTTGCTGAAGATGGCTATGACCAAAAATGTTCTAGATTTCTTTATTCTAAAAGTCTATTATTCTTCAGTTGTCAAGTTAGATGGTCTATGTCTTTCAACCAATTTGACTAGCTTGGTAGCACAATATCTGGCATACAGAGGGTATTTAATAAATGTTTGTTAATTGGTTGACTGCGATCTAAAAGCAAGATTCCCAAACATGCAAAGTATCTAAACTCTGGTTTTCGCTTTTTCCCTTCATGAAGGAGTCACCTGGAAACCACTCAGACTGAAATTAAGGACTAAATAATAAAGGCCTCTACACATCTTCCATGCTACCTGAATATTTTCCTCTGACATCAAACTCTGGCTCAAAACATGGCAGTCAGATTAATTACCAGCTAGAGCCTGGGGCTCCACTATTTTTAGTATTGGGAAAGAATGTTTCTTTTTTATTGATGCAAAAATTTTATTATTTTTTCCTATATTTTTAATTAAAGTTTTTTTTTATTTTCAAAGCATACGCGAGGATAATTTTTCAACATTGACCCTTGAAAAAACTTGTGTTCCAATTTTTCTGCTCCTTTCTCCCCCCCACCTCGATGGCAAATATTCCAATGTACCTTAAACATGGTAAAAGTATGTGTTAAATCCAATATAGGCATACATATGAATACAATTATCTTGCTGCACAAGAAAAATCAAATCAAAAAGGAAAAAAAAATAAGAAAAAAATAAAGTGCAAGCAAACAACAACAAAAGGAATAAAAATGCTATATTATGATCCACACTCAGTTCCCACAGTCCTCTCTCTGGGTGCAAATGGCTTTCTCTATCACAAGGTCATTAGAATTGGTCTGAATCACCTTATTGTTGAAAAGAGCCACGTCCATCAGAGTTGATCATCATATAATATGGTTGTTTTGTACAATGATTTCCTAGTTCTGCTCATTTCATTTAGCATCAGGGGAAGCAGGTTTCAACCAACTGTTATATGGCTAGAAAAGCTTATGCTAGCACTGAAGTTTCTTTCTTTTTTTTTCTTTTCTTTATTTCTTTCTTTCTTTTTTTTTTTTTTGCTGAGGCAATTGGGGTCAAGTGACTTGCCCAGGGTCACACAGCTAGGAAGTGTTCAGTGTCTGAGGTCAGATTTGAACTCAGGTCCTCCTGACTTCAGGGCTGGTGCTCTGTCCACTGTGCCACCTAGCTGCCCCTAAAGCTGAAGTTTCAAGATGGAAAGGAGCATCAGGAAAGTAGGGGACCTAGTCACAGTTCTGGAGCCATGAAGTACCCTAGTACTTATGACTGCAGGATAATAGAGGGCCTTCTTTTTAAATAGCATTTTATTTTCTCAAATACATGGAAAGATGATTTTCAACATTAACCTTTGCAAAACTTTGTTTTCCAAATGTTTCTCCCCTTCTCTCTTTCCCCGACAAACAACAATCAATCTGATATAGGTTAAACGTGCAATTCTAAATGAAAACTCCTAGGAATATTATAGTCAAATTCCAGACCAAGGAGAAAATATTGCAAGGAGCTAAAGGAAACAACTCAAGTATTGTGGAATCACAGTCAGGTTAACACAAGATTTAGTAGCTTCTACTTTAAATGATCAGAGGGACTCAGAATATGAGATTCTGGTAGGGCAGATAAGGTAGGATTACAACTAGGAATCATCTACCCAGCAAAACTGAGTGTGATTTTTCAGGGAGGAAATGGAGATTTAACAAAATAGAGTATTTTCAAGCATTTCTGATAAAAAAAGATAGAATTGAGTAGAAAGTTTCACATTCAAACACAAGATTCAAGAGAAATTTTATAAAAGGGTAAATATGAAAGAATAATCATAAAGAATTCAAGAAAATTGAACTCTTTATATTGTTGTATGTGAAGATGGTGCATGCAGTTCCTAAAAACTTGATCATTATCAGAGTAGTCAGAAGGGATCTGCATAGCAGGTAGGTGGTACAATGAGTACCAGATCTGGAGTCAAGAAGATTTGACTTCACATCTGGCCTCAGATATTTTGTAGCTGTGTGACACTGAATAAGTCACTTAACCCTGTTTGCCTCAGTTCCTCATTTATTTTAAAAAATGAGTTGGAGAAAGAAATGGCAAATCATTCCAGTATCTTTGCCAAGAAAAGCCCAAATGGAATCATGAAGAGTCAGTTACAACTGAAAAATGACTGAACAACAAAAGTACTGATTATATTAAACAAAGCAAAAGCAAAAATAGATCTAATTTTTAAAATCATCAAGGAAACTACATTGCTCTAAATGGTACCATGAAGTAATATCAAAAATTTTACAGCAAGTTTCTTAGATAAAAGTCTCATTTCTTATACATACAGAACGCTGAGCTAAATTTATAAAAATAAGAGCCATTTCAAAATTGATAGATGGTCAAAGACTATGATCAGGCAGTTTTCACAAGAAAGAAAAATGAAAATATCTGTAGTCACGCAGAAATGTTCTAAATCAGAATTCATTAGAAAAAAAATTAAAACAACTCTGAGATACCACCTCCTACCTATCAGAAATGAAAAATGCTGGAAGCAATGAGGGAAAACAGGTACACTAATAAATTGTTGATAGAGTTATAAATTAATCCAATTATTCTGCAAAATAATTTGGAACTGTGTTCAAATGGGCTAATGATATGTAGATACTCTTTGATTCAGCAATACCACTACTAGGTTGTATCCAGGAGTTAAAATATGGGGAAGGAGCTATGTATTCAAATATACTTAAAGCAGTTCTTTGTAGTGGCAAATAATTGGAAATTAAGAGGATGCTCATCATTTGGGGAATGGGGATTAAGTTGTGGGGTATGATTGTGATGAAGTACTATTGCAATATAAGAAATGACAAAGGGGAGTGGTTTCAGGGAGAATAAAAGGGAAGACCTATGTGAATTGATGCAACATGAAGTGAGAAGAATCAAGAGATCATTGTGCATAGTAATAATGTTGTAATGATGATTTGAAAGGCTTGGATACTCTTATCAACACAATGATTTAGAACAATTCCAAAAGACTCATGATTAAAACATTTATTTGCCTCTAGAGAAAAGCTGATGAATCCTGAGTACAAATTGAAGTATATTTTATTAACTTTTTAATTTTAATTTTGTTTTTTTGGGGAATATATGTGATAGTATGGAAATATTTTTGCATGATCACACATATATAATTGATATCATTTTGCTTGCCTTTTTAGTAGGTAGGGGAGCAGTGCAAGAGAAGAGGGAACTCAAAATTTAAAAAGAAAAGAATATGAAAACAAATAAGTAAATAGTACATTTATTTTTTAAAGAAAAAATTGTCATCCAGTGTCTTACATTAAGCATTTAATAAATATTAATGACTGAATGACTCAGAATCATCTCTGTGATTCAGAGTCATAGATTGTGACCCTCTTCTCCCTGTAACTTTTCACCCTTCTTTGCTCCTTCCTTGATAAATATCCATGTCAGCCCTGCCACTGCCATATGTCCATCTGAAAAATATTGTGAATATAGCACTCACAAGGAAATTTCATTCTTTACTTTTGCCATGCCAGTTGTTGGGCTCCAAGAGTGGGACCACCATGATGTTATAATTCAAAATTCTGTCAATCATATATATGGGTGTATATGTGTGTGGAGACATACCCCTATTGCTTACTTTTTCACTACTGAGTCTTCACTGGTGTGGTTTCCATTTATCCAACATCAGACTAACCCAATAATGATACCATTAACTCTTAAGTATAAAACATGTAATTAGTGAGAAAAAAAAAACAAGAAAAATCCTATATCATTGTTCAATAGAAGAAAAATATAAGAATAATTAAAAAATTATCATCCATCCATAAATTTCAATTGTACTCCCCCCCCAATGCATATTGTTTCCATGGGGGAGAGTTAGTACTCCCTTACAGAATACTCCAGTGAATACATAGATGAGGGGAAAATGTACTTGGTCTAACTTACAGTTCTAGACTAACAGGCCTCTATCATTGGTCTTTAGGAACTATCTGTTCTATCTTAGGCAGCTTGTTTGCCAGCTACTTCCTTTTGTTTTTCATCACTCTCCTGATAGGTAAAACCATTCCCCTTCTGCTCTTGAGACAATGAAACAGCAACAAGATCTTTTTTGTTCACAGTCACCCTCAAAAGGACTTAAAGAAAATTGTTCTGACTTTTCAGTGAGAAGTAATTCCCTTAATCCAGAGAATTACCAGATTCATCAAATATGCAATTAGCTGCATATTCTGCTTTTCAAATTAGTTTTAAGTCTCTTCTAATAAAATTCCAGAACTTACAGCAACATTCCTCAGGTTAACTCTGGACAATTTTAAGACAAATTCAGCTATATCTTTATGCAATAAGATTCTATTTTTTGCCATTTAGCCAATCAGCCTCAACTCTCCTCTTACGGCAAAGTAGAACACACAGGAAGGCAGAACCAAATCACCTATTTTAGTTTTTGTTCCTCTTCAAAACCAGAGAAAATAGCACATTGCTTTGAGACAATTCTCTTCTCTTGAGTTCTGTTGCTCTTGCTGTTGTTTGTTATTCCTTTTGGAAGAGTACATAGTGTCAGAGAGGTGATGTCATAACTTGCAAGTGAATTGGATTGAGGTGAGGAAGGGCTGTGCAAGGTTACTAGCCTCATGAGCTCCTCCAGAGTCATCTGGGTCCCGTGGCAAGATACAGATAGATTGAATGGAGAAGGCCCTGGAAACAGGGGGGCTTTTGAAGTCAGTTATTTGAGCTCTAGGAGGCACTGGAAAGCTCACTGATGAGCTGAAAAGGCACAAAAATGCTCCTCTTTTTCAATGAGCTTCCAGTTATTCTCTAGCCGATTAGCAAAGATATGACTTTTCCAATCAAAAGCTTTCTAGCTTCCTAATAGCTTTATGGCATCTTAACAGTTTACTCTCCTATTGCTTCTTTCAAACAGTGCCCTATGCCTTCTTGATGTCTGGCTTTTCTACCACCCAATGCTTCAAATCACAGCATCCTGGAGGTTACTAATTCAGTTTTATCTTATGAGGCAAAAACTCAAGTACTACAAACCAAAAAAACCCTTATTCAATAATACCATAGTTTCTGAACTGTTCACATTAACACATAAAACTCCAAAAATGTTCACAAGTAAGTAGTGACCACAATATCCTGTGGCCAACATTGCCTCAGTTTCTTCTTCATCTTCAAATAGTTGCTTTCAGCACATTTCTCTGAAAAGCAGTTCTCTACCTGGACCTCCTAATACTAAATGTCTCTTCCCATTTTATCTGAGAATTTCTTCAAAATAAATTTTATTTTTTTTATTATAAAAGGTTCTTTTTCTGCCTCTTGCAGCAAGCAAACTATTCATAAGTGCGCTATCTTAAATTTACATTTGGTAAATCCACTTTGCTTTTCTTAGACCTCAATTTCTTGATCTCTGCAACATTTGAAATTGTTTGTCTTGGGTACTCCCTCCTTTTTGGGTTTTCATGCCCTTTCTCTCTCCTGGTTATCACCCTATATACTTGATCCCAACTTGTTAATCTCTTTTTCAAAATACACATCCTACCTCCCATGGGGATTTTCTTCCAGGGCTATGTTGAGGCTTCTTCTTTCCTCTACATTTACCTTTTTTCCTTGTGATCTCATGAGTTAGCATGAGTTCAACTACCATTTCTATGTGAACTGATGTCTCTCTCTCTCTCTCCTCTCTCTCATACACACACACTCCTAACATCTTTTTTCCTAAGTTCCAAACTTGCACCTGTACTTGTCCATTGTGCCTCTAAAACCATGTGATATGGTTCATAGGCATCCCAAAGTCAACATATTTAAATTTGATCTTATCTTCTCCCTATACCCACCCTTACCTTACCCCACTCCCCTTTTTGTTTCAATTATACTATTATCCTCCCAGTAGTTCATGTTCAAAACCTAGAACTTATTGTTGATTTTTCTCTGTTGCTCACATCTTATATCTAGTCAATGACAATATTTCTTGCATTCATACTTATTTTCTATTTCCTCATCTAGCATAATCATCTTTTGAATGTGATATTGAAAAAGTCTTATAAAGGACCTCCATGTGGCCTTTATCTTTATTAGGCAATTTATTCACACAAATGACATTTTCAAGCAAACATCTTACCATGAAATTTTCAAGATAAGGAAGCTTCCATGCCCCACTTCCCAGGGCCTTGAAGATAAAATTCAGATTCCTCCCTTTGGCATTAAAAACCCTTTAGGATCTTGATCTGAAAGGCCTTTCCAGGATAATCACAAATTATTTTCCCACAACCTATCTATTATATTGTAAACTCCTTGAGGGCAAGAACTGTGCTAGACTGAAGGAAACAATAAGATTCATTTATTCTCCCTTTTTCTCTTATAGTAGCTTTTATTTTTCCTTCAGAGATTAGGTTCTGAACAAGAACAAATTCTATTAATAATTACCCAGGGCAGTGTCAGAATGTGCCAAAGACAAATAGGAATCACCACCCTTTAATATGCTCTTGACTTACCATCTCATTTTGCAGATTTGGAAACTGAGGGCCCCAGAGGCCAAACTCACACAAAGAGTCAAAGGTAGAGCTGAAAATCCTGGTCTTTTGACAGGAAGCATGGGCCTGTGGCTGATGGTCTATAAGATTCTTCAAACTATGTGCCTCCCCCACAGGAACAATGGTAGCTGAATTATAGGGCTTCTCTTTTCCTATCAAAGGAATTAACTTCTAATTGCCTTAAGTCTATGGAAGATTGGGAATTACTGCTGAAGAGTTGGCTAGGGTTGCCCCTATTCTTTCATCAATCAATTAGTTAACAAGCATTTATTAAGGGATTATTATGTGCCAAACACTGTGTTATCCACTGCAAACAAAAAAAGACAAAATTGAAACAGCCCTGGCTCAAGGAATTGAACATTCTCTCAAAGAATAAAACTCATGTTTCATTACATCACACATAATGGATGCAATTTTTTTTTTGCAGATACTAGAAGCTGGAGGGATCAGAAAGTTCCTCCTCCAGGTGATGCTATTTAAGATGAGTTCTAAATAATTCTAGAGATGTTAATTAAAAAATCAACAAATATTTATTGTTTCAACTACATGTCAAACATTGTGGTAGGAACTGAGGGGGAAAAGACCCCCAAAACACAGTCCCTGTCTTCAAGATCCTTCCATTCTCTCTGGGAAGCAGAAGACATATAAATAAGTCTGTACAAATTATGTTCAAACAAACAAAAGAGAATTTGGTATGGGAGGGTGCTAGGAGTTGGAGGATCAGGAAAGACAATATAGAAGGTGGTGTCTAAACACAGTTTGCAAATAAAGAATTCTAAGAGACTAACTACTGAGTTCTATTCTTTGGACATGTCAATCTTGTGCCTTTCACAAATACTAATTCCACTTTTAGAAGAAAAAAAAGGAAGAAAAAAAAAACACAGCTCAAGTGAACAAACTGGGGAAAAATACTATTGTTGCCATTTCAGTGCTTGTCGAAACTAAGGGGCACACATGGTGAGTAGCTGCCCTTAAGCCCCATATTCAGGAAGCCGCCAAGAATGAATTTGAAGTCAACCCAACAAGAGGTTAATAAGAGTCCAGTTCTAAATTGTCTGCCCTTAAGGGCATCCACAGCTCAAAAGAAGCAGGCTTAGCATTTCATGCTCATTCTTCTAGGGAATGGGGGTGGGCTGGGGGTGGAAGAAGAGATGGAATTAGAAAAAGAATTAGAAGAAGCCAGTAATCAATCCTTTCCTTTTAAATTCCCAGAGTTTAGGTGGTTTGCCAGATGACTGTCTTTCAGGACCATGGACAGGAAAAGCCTATTAAACATATAACCCTTTTTTCAAAGAAAGTGTTTGCTTGATAATCCTCAGACCCTTAACTCACTATAGATTTAATGAAAAGCAGCTGCTATTTTAGGATTTTTAAGGGAATTTTCACACAGATGCAAACACCCTCTTCTTCATCCTCTCTCTTTTTCTCTGCCTCTCTCTCCCTCCTTTCCTCTGCCCCTTCTTCCTTCCCTCCATCTTTCTTTTCCTCCTTCTCTTTTCCCTTCGCCTTTTCCCTCCCTCCTCTCTCTGTCTCTGTTTCTTTCTCTCCCTTCTTCCCTCCCTCCTTTCCTTTCTCTCTCTCTCTCTCAAAAAAGAAACACTTGGCTAAAATGCCCTATATGATTTCATACAGGATATCATGTCTGCTTTTGACAAAGTTTGGAGGGCTAGTTAAAGCTATTAAATGAGACTTAGTGCTTTAAAATTAACTTCTTCATGTCCTTAGTGCCATCCCCAAATGTGATTGATTTGCAGACTATCCTTCTTGGATAAAAGACTCTAATAATTCAGCCCAGTTTCTCACACTCTTTTCATTGCTACAAAGGAATAGGGCAATTTGGAGGACAGCCTGTTTCTGGCCATACCGTGCAGAAATCATGTCACCTTTCTCCTTCAAATGGGAGAAGAGAAAGCCATAAAAAGAATCTAAATGATCCCCCCAATAACCACAGATCTGCCTGTTGGCGGCTAAGTGACTCACATTCAGAGACTTTCAGGTAATTTGGTGTCATTCAATGAATAAGAATAACATAAAATTTTGCTAGGGACTGTCTTTCTCTAAAATGATCAAATTGCTTGCCTAGTACCCTTCTTACTCCTCAAAATATCACTGAGAAGAGGTAGGAAGAGCCAAAATAATCACTCTTTTATAAAGAGGAGCCTGAGAAAGAGAGAAATCAAGAGACTTGCTTATAGTCACACAATGAGACAATGAAGGAAGATAATAGGTAAGATAATTTCCTACAGGGACACAGGAAGCTCAGAGAGTTATATATTTGTAAGTAGGAGGAAAGGAAAGGGGATGGGATAATCTCTTTATCAAGGCCCTACTATATGCTGGACATTGTGCTAAGAGCTCTATAAACATGATCTCATTTGATCTTCCTAATAATTCTGTGAGGTAGATGCAGTTATGATCACCATTTACAGCTTAGGAAATCGAGGCAGGCAGGCAGACAGGCAGGCAGGCAGGTTTAATGACTTGCAATATGGTCACATAGAGAGTGTCTGAAGTTGAATTTGAACTCAGGTTTTTCTTCTTCAGAAGCTTTTGTTCCATCAACTAACTTCCTTTGTGAGAGGGAGCTTGGGGGTCAACTGATCCAACCCCTTCATTTTACAAATGAGTACACTGAGGACCTGAGAGCTTACATGAATTATCAAAAGTCACTTAGGTAGTAAATAACAGAGTTACAAGGCATCTACTTATTATTTCTCTCCGCTCATTGCGGAGAGATTAAGTAATAATAATAAAATTATCTTAATGATAAATTACTTATACATTCTTCTATAAAAGTGTTTTGTTTTTAATGGGAAAGGAGAGGTCATTTAATCATAGCTCTAAATCTAGGAGGGACTGCAAAGGCTAACCCTCTCAACTTACCAAAGAAGAAACTGAGGCTCAGGGAGGTGAAGTGTCTACTCAAGTTTGCACAAGGAGCAAACATCAAAGGGCAGAACCAATTATTTGCTGAGTGACACTGGTTTGTCATGCCATATTCTCAAAGCTGAGGAGGATCTCAGAGGCTACAAAGACACAGCATTACTGAAGAGGGTGTTCCTCTATGATATACTTGAGTGTGCATTCGGGTTCTACTTGAGGAGATCCAAAGGTACAAAAGCTGCCAAGTCAGCCCTTTCAGTCTTCAGATGGTGACATTTGTTAGGGACTGAACCGGACAAAGCTTCAAACACATGATGGGATCTCTGCAAACACAATCATATGACCACTCAGCTTTCTTGGTCTCCAGCAGGAGAAAATATGCTGGATTTCCTTTCTTCAACTGAGTGCAAGCTTGTGCATTAGAATGGCGTGGAGTTTCCACACGAGGAGCACTCTCTGAGGTGGGATAATCCACCTCAGCCAAGATTCTCCATGGCTAGCAACCCTTCTGGCTGGCTTCAGCTGACCTGCCCAGGCTTACTGCTCGTGGCTCTTCTGCATGAAATCTGAGGGGCAGCAAAACTGGGGGTTTTGCCATTCTCAGGGAGAATTTTCCATCTCCTGAGCCTGAGAGATCTCGCCATGTCTGGAACACAATCCCACCTTACTTTTGCCTCTAAGCATTACTAGTTTGCTTCAAGGATCAGCTCAAACTCCTAAATCAGATCTTTCCTAGAGGCAGCTCAATTGAGGAGCAGCTAGAGCATGGACCTGAAGTCAGGATGACCTGGCTTTAAATCCAGCCTCAGACACTTCCTAGGGGTGTGACCCTGGGCAAGTCAATGAACACATTTCTGCCTTAATTTTCTCAATTATTAAATGGGGACGATAATAGCATCCACCTTGCAAAGTTGTTGTGAGGATCAAATGAGATAACAGCTATAAAACAAGGTCTCTAGCTTTAATTTCCTCTCTATTACATTGTGTTTACTTTTATTACTTTAAAAACATGAATTTACTTGTTTACATGTTATTATATGCTTCCCAGTAGAATGTAAGCTCCTTAAAGTTAGGGACTGTTGTAGATAGATGGATAGATGGATAGACAGACATATAGATGGACAGAGACAGACAGATAAATAGATATAGAACATTTGGTTATAAATTATACTTTTATTGATGATGTTAGTTAAGATGACATTTTTTAACCTATTTTATTATCTAAAGACAACATTTGGTTTTAAAAAGATCAAATGTTTAAAATTTTTTTGGCTTTGTTTTTAGTTTTACAATGTCACTGGTATAGTATAAAGACTTTTGCTCTATCTGTGGCTTTCACTCTGCATAAGTTTATAAAGGTCTTCCCAGGTTTCTCTGACTACCACCCATTTCATCCTTTCTTATAGCAAATAGTTTTCCATCATATTCATATCTCATATTTGGTTCACCCATTCTCCCATTGATGGACATCCCTACATTTCCATTTCTTTGCCATCACCAAACTGATTTGTACAGATAGTTCCTTTTAACCTCTCTGTGATCTCTTGGGCCTATGGACCCAGAAGTAGTAACTTTTTCATTTTGTGCCTCACAATGAAAACACATTCCCTCATTAGAATATAACTTCTTGGAGGAGAGGGACAGCTTTTACTTTCCTTGAATTCAAAAGGCTTAGCACAATGCCTGATATTTCAAAAAGATCACGTGCTTGGTTGAATTACCCCCGGCCTGGACTGCAAACTAGTTAAATAGCGATTCTGGATATGAGCAGTGATGGTCCTCTGAGAGTACTTCTCCAATAGGATCCCTGTTCCATACTCCCACAAAGGGCTCTGGAGTTCAATTGTCGAGCTATTCCATGGATCTGAATAACAAAAATTTCCTAATGCTAGCACCAGGAGAGGGAGACCCATGGGGATCCACCTGATTAAGTAAGCCCTTCATGGCAAGGATCCCTCCAAATTGAGTTGTGGTCATGATTGGGAAACCTGTGCATTTTGAAAGGTGTTGGTAATATAGTCAGGTTCCGCATAGGCTCACATCCCCACGTACAAGTGGTGGCGGCACAGTCCCCAGAGAAGATGAATGCTGTTTGAAAAAGCAGCCCCTTCCATGGGTCACATCAAGGACTTTAGAAAGGAACATATGAAAGGATTAAATGCTCCTTGTAGGCTCAGCTATTAGAAATTAAATCAGCAGGACCAGAAATATTAGCCTTTTAAAAGAGTTGCTCCTTTATTAATCCTAACCTCTCATTCCAGGTCTTTGTTCTAAATATCCCAAGAGAATTTATTTAGCTCTGTACCTTTTAGAACACACAAGTAGAAAGTCCAAAGAGAGGCAGAAATAATGTACCAAGAAGTGTGGAAATGGTAATTAGTTTGCAATAATATCATCATCAAGAGGTTAGCAATTTGGAAGATGGAGAAGGGGCAAGGAATACCTTCAAATAAATAAGTAAAGATAGAAGAACTCAGCTGGGGAGTTGGGGGAGGAGAGGAAAGACACCTTTGTTGACTTTTTCCAGAGCCCACAATTCAGCACACATCCTCAAGAAAAATAAAAAGGAACAGTGGAAGGCAACAGAAACACACTGGAAAAGTTAGAATTCAGCTGATTTACACCCCCCACACACACACACCTCCAATTGTGCAGGAATCAGGTGAAATCAAACAAAGCCATTCAAAACAATACTTCAAGGACATTTATAGGCAAGGAGAGTCAATATCCCTATAGGGAAAGTATGTAGTGTAAGATCTCACTGGCACTAGGGATTTCCACAAGAGGAAAATGGTCATAGAGAAATAATTAGGGTGTTGTGACTGGGACATTTTTCCAGGATGTTAAAATTTAGGGGGGGCATCTTTTATGTGGTTAGAAACAAATCGAGTAGCTAGTTATCAAGAATAGCTAAGTGGTAAATGCTTCCTGTCCCTGAATGGTACAACCTAGATGAGCTCCCAATCCCTGCCCTGATGGTGGAGAAAGTATATGGTATCTTAAGGCTTCTCCTGTCTTCACAGAGCCCCCATTTCCCTTAAGTGAGTTTATTTTGACAAAGTTAATTTCCAGGTGCATGACATGCTGCTTGTCTCAGAGATGCTTTGCAAAGTTTTCTCCAAGCACAAAAAAGGCAGTTTTTGACTTGCTATACTTTAAAAAAATCCATCAAAAAGCATCTAATCAAAGAATCTTAAAGGGAGTGATGGGGGGCAGTGTGAATGAAGGGGCCCAGCAGGACCAGATCTCAAACAATACTATAAGGAAATGGCCATCACAAGTGTTTGGGGCAAGTTAAAACATTCTGAAGTTCACCAGTGGGACAGAGTAGAGAAATAAGACCCTCCCCCCAAAGAAAATGTGCATATTAACATGAGGTTCAATAAATTTGAGGACACGAAGGACCAGGATGAGGTCCTAGTCAATGAAATCTCATGGGAAATTTGGAAAGCTAGATTCAGATATTAGGTTTAAACTCCAACATTTTACACCAGAAGCCACAATAAGCTGCAAATGGATATTTATCTAAGTAGCCATGGTTGTATCCTTTCTAAAAACAGAGGAGGAAGGGAGATACAGGTCACCACTTTGGTCAGGGGAAGACTTTTTCACTAAATAACAGGCATTTTCAAAGGAGATGAAAATGGACAATCTCAGTAACATACAACTAAAAACTAGCAAAAGTAGAGAAGTCTTGGCTCTGTGATTAGGAACAAGTTGTTTAGTGCTTGGAGCCTCTATTATTTGTAAAACCAAATGGGGATAATGCGACTGGCCTTACCTACCCCATATGTGTATTGTGAGGAAAGCATTTTACAACCCTTGAATATAACTGGGCTATTCATTATTATTATGATTGACAATGACTCCCATATATGTTGGTTGTTCTCTCACCCACATCGCTCCTAAGTAGGAATCTCTATCTAGTAATAAATAAAAAGAAAAAGGGGGGAAACCATGAATGTGAAGGATGCAGCAAAATGTGGGGAGAGGATCTGTATGACCTAAGGTGAGGTGAGCAAGGCAGGGGGAAGGGGGAAACACTCATTACATTGTTAACAAATGGAAAGAAGCAGACCCCCCCTTACCCTGGCCATAATGACTATTTCTAGTCTGCAGGAAGAGAAGAGAAGGTGGGACGGAGGATGGCTATGGTGAACTGCAGCCCCTGACAGAATGGATGGATGGCTTGCTCGTCCCACAGAAGGGACATAAGGCTTTCCTGCAATTGGATTTTCTGGTGACTTTGGGAACAGGACTTGAGATAAGTAGTGCTGAGTCCTGGGCCTCACCCCACCATGCCCCCAGGGTTTGGGTGGGCTGACTTGCAGGGGATTCAAGCTTCTTAATGGCTTGGCTCCCAGCTGGGCATTCAGAAAGCTCATCAATATGGCGTCCTCCTGAGCCAAAAATTCTCCAAGTTCTCAGGGAAGAGAACATGTCAACAACTTTTTATGAAAGAGCGTTAAGGAATACGTATATGCAACCTAAACCACGCTCTCCATGGGGTCACTGGACCTGTATTACCCGGTGTCTCTAGGCTATGATTGTCAATATGTGGAACGTGGAGCTCCTATATGCGAGCGGGTCATGAGGGAGCTCCCAAGGACGCATGGATTTCTGAAGTTGAGCCTCTATCGATTATTTTCCCTGCTCTTTGTCACTTTCTAAGATCACCCCTTGATTTAGTTAACATCACATATTCTAAAACAAAATTATTTTCGCTATTAGCAGCTTTGCCTTTTTAATTATCTGTCATTTGTCATTGGGAAGTTGGCTTTTTAAATTGTCTATAATTTTTTTGTCTTTCATTTGTCACCGGAAGAACTAAACATGCAAATAGAAGCAGAAAAGGCAATCAGGAGGAATCTGGCAAACAAAGCCATGGATTTCTAAACTCCAGGACTCCCTTGGAGGCTGTCTGGTGAGCCGCTGGAGGCCAAACAGGAGCCACCCTCCCACAGAACTGGGGCTGTGAGGGAGGGGAGAGTCGCCCAAGCCTTGTCCACACAGGTGAGCAAACAGTGTGAAAATCAAACGTTGGCTGAGAAAATATGAATGACTATGGGATCACGGTCTAGTCCCAGAAGGGACCCCAGAGGCCGTGCCATTCAATCTGCCCATTTTAGAGATGTGGAAACTGAGGCTTGGACAGCGCCAATAACTTCTTCAAGGCTGCACGGGCTGCATTCGAACCCAGGTCCTATCTCTCCAAATGCAGCCTGCTGTGCTTGGGCAGTGCCTCTAATCTCCAGGGAGATGGACCTTAGCAAGCTGTGCTCCAGCCCAGATGGGCCCTGTCCATTGGCTCCTGACTCTTCTCCCATCTCCCCTTCTGATCAGGGGCTAGGGTGCTCACCTCAGGGCCAGGTAGACAAGGCTGGCTTTCCCCATGAGGCCCCTGCCAGGCATGGTCTGAATGGGCACAGGGGGCAAGCTTGGGGCCCTTGGAAGGGGGCCACAAGGCTCAGGATCTGCTCTTCCCCAATCACGGCTTCAGGGAAGGCGGTCTCTGCTAAGTGGGGGCTCCTTGAGGGTACGGGCCCTGTCCCGATCCATCTTGGTACTGAAGACCCTTTGGGACAGCACCAGCGACGGGGCCATCTCTCCTCTCCTGAACCAAGGGTCCCGGAGTATCTCCCCCTCCCAGGTCCGTCTGGACTTCGGCCGTCCCTCGTAATGGCGAGCTGTCAAAAGCACGCAGGCCCCACTTTCCTGGCTAATCCGCTTTATTCTGATTTCTTGGATACTTTCTGGCCTCAGGGATCAGGTGACGTGCGCCCTGATGTGTGGCCGCTGCCCATGCCGGGGTGAATGTGCTCCGGCTAACCGCGGCAGCACAGCGCGGACGGGGTCCCAGACTGGTCCTGCCTGGCCTGCACCAGGTACTTGGGAAGAAAAAAGAACCTGCCCTCATGCACTTTTCTGCCTGAGTTCTTCCTGCCCCGCTCCCTCGGGCTGAAAACCGACTGAAAAGCGCTAAAATGAGGCCGGGCAGGACTGGGCCGCTTTTCCTCCTTAATTCCCCCTCAGTGTGCCCGTGCTCCCGGCACAGACCATTTTCTGCCCTAAGCAGTCTCAAAGACTGACCTGTTCAAGTCCCGGTGGATGATGGGCTGAGTGAGGTTGTGGAGGTACTCCATGCCTTTGGCGACATCCACGGCAATGATCAGTTTAGACTGTAAGTCCAGAATCCTAGAGAGGACCACGAAGGCAGAGGTAACGTTAAGGAGGACTTTTGTCCGGGTCAGTTTGTCACACTGTGGCGGGAGTCCTGGGGAAGGACAGGCCTGTGTTCTGTTTTATTTTTATACCCGCAGAGCCTAGAATGATGTCTGGTAGGGGCATAATACCTAATGAATGTTTCCTAAAATAATTGAAGATGTAATTCAATATTTTTCTCCCTCCCGTATCTCTCTCTGAATATATATATATGTATATGTAATGTAAACTATAAAGCATTGTATACATACATGTAAATGCACACACTATATGCATATATTCAGAAACACGTGATGACATATCCTCTTGTATCGGATCCCATTCTATTCCATCCCATTTATTGTGCTCTGTCGTTTGTGGCTTGTGTGATTGTGTTCGCTTAGGGCTCTCTCTCTGCCATTGCAGGTGAGAAGGGACTGGCCCTCCAGCCACATAATTGTCACCGGTGAGCCTCGAGTCCAGTTCTTCTTGCCTCCTAGGCCAGCCATTTATATATGTGTGTGTATTTATATTCATATAGATGTCTATATGCACATACATATATCTAGTATATGTGCTATAATACATATGTATATAATGCTACATATATCCATGCACATGTGTGGCTCTGACTTACAGACTCCACTGAAAGGATCTTAGAAGTCTTCTAGTCTGGCCCTTTTGTTTTCAATGTAAGGAAACTGAGCCCCAAGGAAGGCCCAAGGTCACACAGGAAGTAGGGGTAGGGGCAGCAGGTGATTCCCCCGTGGCCAGGTCACAGATGGGGCATTTTCACCTCCATCTATGGGTTAGTTTCCGGATTAAATAAAAAGGGGTGGGCTGCGTTCACCCCTTAAATCAGATCAGGAATCCTTTTGCATTGAGCCTCATCTGAGTTTCTCCGGCAAAAAGTTCCGGTCTAGGATGTTCTAGATCATCCTAGGAAGAGAGCTCCAAACCAGGAATTGTACCGAGCCTCTGGTGCAGCCTCCCCAGTCTCCAGCCTGTGGTCACCGAGGAGCTGCATCCCCCTGCTTTTCTGTGAGAGGGGCTTGGGGGGAGGGAGGAGGTTTCACTCATGACATGCACAGATCTGAAAGGGCCATTCAAAGTGAGATCTAAGCCGGGACATTAATTTAAAAAAGCATTTTCCACAGACTTTGTGATCTCTAGCAGTTAATTCCATGCATGGGTCACATAGATCTCCTTTATGGGTCTGTCAAATGCAGCTAATTATTACCGGCTTTAATTACCAGCCTCCAAACCCGGGGCATTTGTTACCTGCAGCTGGGAGGTGTGCGGGCGGGACAGAATTATTTTTATGCATTTAAAAAATCATTACTAAGGGACATGAGATGTAGCTAGAAAAGGCCGACTCCAGGAATACAATCTCGTCACCGGACACAGAACTCTAACCACCTTTTTCTTTTTCAGTTCATATCTGTGGCTTCCTTCACTTAGGGCATCTCTCGGCCCCCTCTGTAGGGAGGCTAAGTCTGTGCCTTGGAGTCTAGGGGAGCTGCCGGGCACCCCAAAACACCGGGGACTTACTAGGACTGAGGGGTTGGGAGGTGGAACCTAGCAAGGCTGGCCCCCCATGTGCTCCCCCAAACCACCTGGCCATTCACTAGAACAAAGGTCCCGTACCTCTTCTGCTCATGGAGAAGGGAGAACAGGGACCCCCCTGATATGTACTGGGTGACGATGGCGAATTGACTGGGATCGTTCAAGCAGGCCCCGACAAACTGGATCACGCAGGGATGGTTGAGTCGGCAAAGGATGGACACCTCTCTGCAGAACATGTCCACGTCGGACTTGGAGCAGTACGTGTGGGCCCGGTAGCTGAAGTCAGAGAACAGCAGGGTACACAAAGTCTACTGTCCATTACAAAAGGAAAGGAAGGGGCTGTGACCCCCGTTTCCCTTGTTTGGCTTACCGTTTGATAGCCACTATTTTGTTCCTGCATCTCCCTTTGTACACTTTCCCGAAAGACCCTAAAACATTGAAAACAAGCAAGTCAGTGCATCTTCCGGGAGGTCGCTGAGCTCTGGAGCGGCCCCCTTTTCCCCTCTCCCAGGTTACCTGAGCCAATAATTTCATGGAATTCAATTTCCGAGAGCTGAAGCTGGAAGTGGGAAGGCAGCCCTGCCCGCAGGAGGAGGACATCCGCCTTTTCTGCCAAGGGCAAACATTGCTCGGTTTGTGAGGGGCATCTTGAAAAATTACCGCACGCATCCTCCCCTGGCTCCGGCCACTCGATTTTCTAACCATAAATTGGTTGGCCTGTAATCTCTTTCAAGCACTGATAACAAACTTCAATCCAGTGAGCAGATGTGTGACATGATTCCCAGGGACTTGGAGGGACCCAAACCTTACGGAAACCATCCCATGAGGACATCCTTCCCAGGCCACTTGAGCTGTGTCTTTAAACTCCTTCTTCTGGGGAAATAGTGCCCTGGGAAGTTTTTTGCTTTTGTCTTTTTTCCCTCCATGATGGGATTTCCCTTTCTTCCCACTTGCCTATATTATCTGGAAACCCTGGAGGGTGGCTGAAAGGGGACCCCAAGAAGCCTCTTGTCAACCTCTCACCACAAGGTAGTCTGAATTCACAGGACTCAGAGGCATGGTCATTCAGGAGTGGGCCACGCACTCCTGGGAAGTGTACCAAGTGGGCAGCGAGAATGAAACCCTCAGATCTGGAAACAGAAGTTTGCCGTCTGGAGGGCTCTTCTCTTGCTATTATTTTTTAGAAATCCTTTGTCCAATCCACTGACGTTCATTTGGTCTGCATGTGGATTTGGCAGCTCATTAATCCTTTTTAATATTTCCAGAGTATCCATTTTATATCCTATTTAGCTCCCAACCCTTTCCTAACCAAAAATTAGGTAGAATATTTTTAGTTTTCTCATGAATATGAGACCGAAAAGTAGATATGTAAGAATCCAAGTGGTGTGAGTAGTCTCTTGTGGAACAACCCTACTGGTTATACACACACGTGGATTACCTATATGTATGTCCAGTTATACTAATTATTTCCTAGTGGTTCTGAGGGTGTCTTTTACACTGTTCATTTACTTACAATTTTTAAAACTGCAAAATGTCAGCAGAAAATGATCAAGTTTGGAATAGCATTCGGTCATTTAAAAATAAAAGAAATTTGGGCTTGCCCACTGAAACATTGAAAGTACCTTTAGTCATGCTTTTAATTTTCCCCAGGGGAGACGGAACAGAAACATAGGAGCCATCTGAAATCAGAGAAGAGATGCAGCTGAAAACCTTAGAAGAGATCAAGACTTCCTCCCTGGGATGCAGTGGGAGAGTGAGCTTGTGTACTCACAGGTGCCCCTGTCCATGGGTGCACACAGGGGTTTGTGTACATGCACACCCGTACTTTGCTTCGATAATGAATAAATGAATTCAGTTAGAAAAGCAAAATGGAATTCATTTTCTTCTTCTAGATATTGAGTCTGAACTTCATGCAATGAATTAGAGAGTAAGAGAAAAAGGAGAAAATAGAATTTCTCCAATCTGATTTGTTCTTTTTTCTTGGACCCCACTGGAAGTTTGGGCAGGTCTATGAACCAGCTCAGAATAAATAAACTGAAATATAAAAGCTTGTAAGGGAGCTCATTAGACTGAAACACAAAGATTTGGTTTTCCCCATCCAAGTTCCCAGAGCTCCTGGCATCAATGCACAGTCCAGGTTCCAGGTTAAGAAGCCCCAAGCAGGCTTACTTTCTGCAAAGACATCTGTAAAGATGCTGGACTGGGTTTTAATTGAATATTGAAATGTTTTGCCATAAATCTGGGCTTCCACTCTCGTACAAGAACCTCATAGATATCCTCCCTTGTGGAAATGGGATTTAGCAAGTGCACAAAACCCAGAGGTGACCCGCATCCTTCCATTTAGTCTCATGGCAATGTGAATTTTCTTAATATTGAGCAAGATGGCCCTTTCCTCTCCATCCTTTCCCTCCACCATCCTCAAACAGAAATGCCCTTTATTCCCCTTTCAGAAAAACGTGAAGGAAAGAATATACTTGTAATCAGAAATTCACCGTACCTCCTCCTGGCTGAGAATATTCATTACAGGGCAATTCATCCTGGGGCCTCTTATAATGTTTCAGGAGCGTGACGATGGTGTCGTGCCCTTTATGGAAAGACCAAAAGGACCAACAGTTTTCACTGGGAATATATTTTCGTACCCTCTTATTCTTCCCACTTAAAAATAATAAAAAAAGAATCCACCACTGCTAATTATCCAAAAGGAGGAGATTTCAGCTTCAGACAGTAGGCCCTTTGCAGACCTTGCCAAGGAAATTGTAAGATGAGCAAAAGACCGTTCCAAAAATTGAAAGTGTCAGGAAATTAAAGGCAGAAATACCCATCCATCACCAAAGCTGCACAGCCCAGCATGAGACCAGACTCCATTAATGCAGAATTTGTAATGACTCATTCAGAGGTTGGCTTGAAGTTTATTCACTTATCAAAGTCTGTCCTTAGAGAGACTGCAAATTAACAACATGACTATGAAGATTCCAGAATACATTTTCATAAAAGTTCTTGAGTGTCAGACAATGAAAAGGAAAAGGAGGAAAAAGTGGGGGCAGGTGAGTGGAAAAAAAGGTTCAGGATTGGATCATGAGGACCAATAATAAACTTTAAAACCTTGAACTAAAGACCAAATGAATATTACCCTCTCCTTAATTCACTATCAAAATCTTCTTTCACAATATATGCTGCATCCAGGTACATGCTGGTAAATGTTTAAAAACTGTCTCTCTGGGAAAAAAAAGCATGTACAAAACCCATTTTTAAATTTAGTTTTTGTTATTAATATTTTCTCTGCCATTTTTTTTCTAAGTCCGAACAATCAATCAAATAACTGAAACAAACCTGGATTTATAGCTTTTGTTAATTTCTGAGGTGAAAATGCTCACACTAAAAGGTGAACAATTGGCTTTTATGAGCTGGTATGAGGTTCTCCAGATCTTCACTGATTGTATTTATTTTCAGATCTTTTGTGGGGCTTTTAGACATCTCCTGTTCCTTCAATAATCCACATATGACAATCTCATCGTCCACCTTGAATACCCTTCCCTCATTCTCCTTATGAATCACCGATGATGAAGTGGTTGGGGCCCCTTTTCCTCATGGTGTCTATAATTGCTATAAAATCCAACAGTCCTTCCTTTGGGGAGAGAATCAGAACAGCCATTTCCACCTTCACTTCTTCCACCTTTTGAAGGATGAAATCAACATTCAGTCAAGCCAAAATATATTTACTGGTCTCCTTTTAGCAGAAAGAGTTCCTACAGCTAAAGAGAGAGTTTCTTTCTTCACTGCATCATGGGTCCCTTCCAGCCTTGGGAACTTGTTCTTTGTTCTATCCAGGCCTTTTGAGCCTTTACTTGGAAATGCCAGAAAGACTTAGGCATAAGAGTAACTGAGCCAGAACTCAGTATGAGAATGCATAAAAGGGGGATATTCACCTCTAAGTTGCAAAATTTTACTCCTTTTCTTTTAAGTGCTTTACTATTGTAAGCTATTATTATCACACACAATAAATCTACTATCCATCTATTTATCTCTACCTATCCATTCATCTATCTCTATGTATCTATGTATCTACCCATCAAATCATCTATATCTATTTTTCCATCTATCTCTATCTATCCATTCATCTTTCCCTCTCTGTGTATCTATTCATTCACCCACCTATATCTATCTCTATCCATCCATCCAGCTCTATATATCTATGTAACTACTCATCCATCTATTTATATATATTCATCTATCTCTATCTATCCATCCATCCATCTCTATTTATGTATCTATTTATCCATTCTCTGCAGCTGTCTAAAATTTGTGTATGTACATGTGTGTGTATTTTATTGTATATATGCATTATAAATTATTATTATTAATATACTTAGGTGCATTGATTACCTCTAGTTGCTCAGCTTGGTTTCCTGTTCTTTATTGTCATCATGGCCTGTACTCCTGGATCTATCTTTCAGCTTTTCTTTGTGTATTATCTTCCCCTGTTAGACTGCAAGCTCCTTGAGTGTAGAGGCCATCTGTTGCCTCTTGGTATACTCATTGCTTCACAGTTTCTGGCACAGAATAGGACTCTTGGAGGCCTAAAAGATCCACTTGTGGGGGGCAGCTAGGTGGCGCAGTGGATAGAGCACCAGCCCTGAAGTCAGAAGGACCTGAGTTCAAATCTGGCCTCAGACACTTAATATTCCCTAGCTGTGTGACCCTGGGCAAGTCACTTAACCCCAGTTGCCTCAGAAAAAAAAAATCTCCTTGTGGCAACGAGTTGATTATGCTGATAGTTTTCCTAATATTGAACCAGGCCTGCATTCTTGGTATAAATCCTACTTGGTCATAATGTATTATCCTGGGGATGACTTTCTGTAATCTCTTTGCTAATATTTTATTGAAGATTTTTGCATCAATATTCATTAGGGAAATGGGTCTATAGTTTTCTTTCTCAGTTTTCTCCCTACCTGGTTTAGCTATCATCACCATATCTGTGTCATAGAAGGAATTTTGTCCCTATTTTCTCAAATAGTTTACATAGTATTGGAATTAATTGTTCTTTGAATGTTTGGTAGAATTCACATGTAAATCCATCTGGCCCTGGAGATTTTTTTTAAGAGAGTTGATTAATAGCTTGTTCTATTTCTTTTTCTAAAATGGGGCTATTTAAATAACTTATTTCCTCTTCTGTTAACCTAGGCAGTCTATATTTTTCTAGATATTCCTCCATTTCATTTAGATTATCAAATTTATTGGCATAAAGTTGGGCAAAGTAACTCCTGATTATTACTCTAATTTCCTCTTCATTGGAGGAAAGTTCTCCCTTATCATTGTTAAATTTTATTTTCCTCTTTCCTTTTTCTAATCAAATTAACTAAAGGCTTATCTATTTTGTTGGTTTTTTCACAAAACCAACTCTTAGTTTTATTATTAATTCAATAGTTTTCTTATTTTCAATTTTATTAATCTCCCCTTTTATTTTCAGAATTTCCAATTTGGTATTTGATTGAGGGCTTTTAATATGTTCTTTTTCTAGCTTTTTTAATAGTAAGCCCAATTCATTAATCTTCTCTTTCTCTATTTTATGCAAGTACGCATCTAGAGATATGAAATTGCCCCTTATAACTGCCTTGGCTGTATCCCACAAATTTTGGTACGTTGTCTCCTTATTGTCATTCTCCTGGATGAAATTATTAATTGTATCTGTGATTTGCTCTTTCACCCATTCATTCTTTATTTAATTTCTAATTAACTTTTGGTTTATTTTCACCTGGTGTGGCAATAGTTGAAGAATCCACAAGGAGAATCAAGGATCCCGAAGGCCAGCAGTTGGGGAGGATCCCAATGGCTCCATCCATTTTCTTAGAGAGTTTGGAAGATAACTGTGTGGCTTTCACATTAAGTGCTCAATACTTGCTTATTGTCTTACTGCCCTAAGTTTCAGAATGCAGAGAAATACTGTTCCCTGCTTTGGAGGGATTTTATGTAATTGCTTCTCTTGTAATAGGTTCTATGCCAATCGCTTTTCTAAAGGCTAATGGGGAGGAATACAGTTTGGATCTTAAAATGTAATAAAAATTGATTTTTTTAAAATAAAAAGATGTGATCTCCTTGAAGACAGGAACCATGTTTTCTCTCTGTTGCCCAGAGAAGCTGCTTGTGATGCAGAAGAGAGAGCTTTGGGCCTGGAGTCAGAAAGACTCATCTTCATGAATTTAAATCTGGCTTCAGACACTGACCAGCTGTGTCACCCTGTGTGACCACTTACCTTGTTTGCCTCAGTTTCCTCAATTGTAAAATGAGCTGGAAAAGAAAACCACCCCAGTATGTCTGTCAGGAAAACCCCAAATTAGGCCACAAAGAGTTGGACAGGACTGAAAAATGACCAATGTCCACAGTGCCTGGCATGTAGCAAGCATCTGATTAATATTTAAATTTTAATATACTCCTACTACTACCACTATTACTACCACTACCACTACCACTACTACTGCTACTACTGCTACTACTACTACTATTACTGCTACTACCACCACCACCACCACCACTACTACTACTTCTACTACCACTATTATTACCACCACCACCACCACCACTACTACTACTACTACTACTACTATTACTACCACTACAACTACTACTGCTACTACTACTATTACTACTACTACTGCTGCTACTACCAGTACTAAATATCTAGCATTTACTCAGTACTTGAAAGTTTGCAAAATACTTTACAAATGTCTCATTGGATTCTCACAATCATCCTGGGAGATGTTATTGCCCCAATTTTACATATGGAGAAACTGAGGCAGGCAGCTAGTAAGTGACTTGTCTAGGGTCACAAAGCTAGTGTCTGGGTGTGGATTTGAACTCAGGTCCTCCTGACTCCAGATCTATGTACTGGGGAAACTGCCAATCAATGCTTATTGATTGGCTCATTGGTTATTCATTAACTCCTCTGACAGGATCAAATAAGCTCCTGGAGAGACTGCCCATCTTGCCTTTGCTTCCCTAACGCCCAGCAGACTTCCCAGCTTGTGGCAAACGCTTAGTGGAGGCTCGCTGCTTGATACATTGCAGAGACCAAGTGAAGCTTCAGTTTAGGAAGGCGCTTGCTAGAAGGTCGGGCTCTCTGCTCATGGGGACTCTCCAACCCTAAGTGAGGCAGGATGCCCGCTTCCCTTCCCTCAGGCTGCTGCCCTCTCGGGCCTTCTCTGGACATCACCTGGTCCAAGAACTTCAATTTTTACAAATCGAGAACTCCAGGCACAGACAAGTGGAGTCACCAAAGGAGTCAATATCAGAGAGAAATTGAACCCAGGTCCTCATTTCTATGGTGCTCGGGAGTTTTCCAAATACTTTCGGTGGGACATTGTCTCCATCACAGAATATGGAGTATTTAAAAGAAGCAGCACTTGGGGCAGTGCCTGGCACACAGTAGGGGTTGTCTCAATGCTAATTCCCTTCCCTTATCTTATTGGCTAATCCCATTTACCAATGTTATGATTATCCCCATTTTACAGATGAGGAAAGTGAGAAGGGTGACTCGCTGGGTGGGACACAGTTGAGGCTGGATTTGAACTCAGTGCTTTCTCACTCCAACACTCTGCTGGCACAGAAGCTGTGGAGAGGCTTCAAAGCATTTCTGGTCCTCCTGATGCTGGCCCAACAGACTCTATCTCTCTGAGGGTTTCTGTTTCTCCAGGTTCCTGCTGTTCCCAGCTGGGAAGGAGGAAGGAAAAGTTCCCGGGTGCCCCGGGGTTGGCACCTGCCTGCCCCTGCCACCTTTGGGCACTTCTCCTTGATGTGCTGAGGCTGCCAGCCTCCCAGGCCTCCCACACTGGCCCAAATGAGCCGGGGACCACACTGGCAACCCACCTTTCATCTCAATGGCTCTCTTGGCTCCACTTGCTGGGAGCAGCTGCAATTTCTTGCCAACCCAGTGCCCCCATTGGCTGCCATTTTTCTCCAGGATGCTTTTTATCAAGGATTTAATGAGTGCATGGATCGAAGCTGTCAGGGAAGTGTCAGTGAGCAGCACCTCCCTCTCCCTCCTCACACACACACACACACACACACACACACACACACTCATCTCCCGGAGGGAGGGCTGGCTCACCAGATCTCCCACTTCCTGCTCAATGTCTGCGGAGGCAACCTGCCTCATTCTTTCTTGCCAACACTCTCATCCAACCTGGGAAAAGTCTTTGAAGAACCTTTGGCAAGAACCTTCGCCTACCTGGGCTAACGACCCACTCTTCAGCTCTGAGGGTTAAGAGGAGAGACTCCTGCGTGGAGATCAGGGTGGACTGGTTAAGCTAAAGCAGTGATTACGGAGAAAAGGAAAGACCTGGATACCATGATGGACCGTTGGCCCAGAGGTCGTTCCAAGTCTCATAAAACTCTACCTAGTGTTTGCGGCTTGCATCTTATACAAGAGCAGGACTGATGTGACAAGGTTGAATGCACTGAACAAGGACGCTCACTCCCCAGCACATTTTTGGTGGTGCAGCTCAGTACTTTGTCAAAATGTTAATCCACTGCCGGAGGCAGAGTGGGGGAATGGATTGTTGGACTGGAAGTCTAAAGGACTCGGGTCAAAATTCCAATTAATCCACCAACAAACATAGTTTTCTCTTTTTAAAATTAAAATTATTTTAGAAATATTAGCAAGCACTTATTTTTTCTCCCTCCTATATCACACTATTGTTGAAAAAAAAGAAAAGAAAAAACAACACCCTTGTATATAGTGTATAACACTTTATACAGTTTAGCCAAACCAATGTCGATACTGGCTCACTCGGCAACAAAATGGGTCTCATTTGGTAGCTTGAATCTCTGACCTCTCTGTTAGGAGGCACCCATCATTCTTCATTATGAGTTCTCTGGAATCACTGAATAGACTTTATGTTGATGAGAAGAATATGCACTTATTAAGTGCCTACTGTATGTCAGTCATGGCAATAGGTACAGGAGACACACAAAAGTAAAGCAGCCTCTGCCTTCAAGGGACTTCTACTGACAACTCTGATGTTTTCTGTGAGCTTGAAGCTTCAAGATTTAAACATTTTGTTTCATTTTTTTCATTTAAGAAACATTTATTTTGTCTTCCTCCTATATCCTACTCCCATTAAGAAGAAAAAAAAAACTATTGTCCATGATAAAAAAAATAATCTCTCATTTTCTGCATACTGAATCCACCACCTTTCTGTCATGTATTCTCCATATGCCTCAAACAGCTTCCTAAGGGTCTGACATTCTAAACTGATTATAATATGTATTTGGTAGAAGGACTTATTACATCAGGATCCTACACTCAGAAGGACCCCGGGTCCTTTGTCTATCGGCATATTTCTCCACTGCCACTTAACCAGCACAGTGTAAGCTATTTAAGAACAAGGACAAATTTCTATTTGCCTTTGCATCTCAAGCACCTGCTATAATTTCTGACACCGAGTAGGTTCTTAACACTGTGCTGTTGAATTGAATTGATTACACTTCATTTCTTTCATTCATTCTTCCTAGCCATTGCCATCTGTTTGACATCCCATTTTCTCCCTCTGGGTTCAGGTGAACCGTTCTATATGGCGGGCTCTTTCATGCATCTGGTGATGGACTCCTCTCTCCCCTATTTAACAAGGCTGACCCTTGAATCACAGTCATAAGAGTCACAAGTGTCATTTTCAAGTTCTTTCTAGTCTGGAAGCAGATGTCAGATCATACTCTAGTATCATAACCTTTAAATAGTCAAGGTCAATATTCCCATCATCCCTAAGCACTGAAGTAAGATGTCACTGAATGAATAAATTAATTTAGGGAAATGTTCAGAGGGATATGGATCAATTCCAATACTAATTCACATAAGGGGGAGAGATCATAAACATCCTCCACTATCTTTTCCCATGAGCCAAGTGTGAAAGTACTTATCATTCCCTCCCACTTTTCCAGGAAACTCCATCACTATTCCACGTGTGGCCATCTCTTGAGCTGGGAGAAACCTCTCTGAGGACACATTTTCCTGGGATCTCTGTGCTAGAAAGCTAATGAAGAACACATTCAGATCTCACATATTTGGCCCATTTCTTCCTCCACTCATTTTAGAATCCAGAAAAAATACGGTCATCTGGTCAGCAAGCATTTATTAAGTATTTAAGTGTCTTACAGCACTGTGCTAAGTGCAGAGGACCCCCAAAAAGCTAAAAATGCACAAAGGAAAAGGGAAAATATAAATCTAAGCAGGGCAGTCTGTCAACTCTCTTCTATGGGGCCAGAATGAAGAAGTCCTCTCTTTGACAAGAGTCTAATCTCATTAGAAAATGAAATTATGAGGCAGCAGCCCCAGGCAGGGAAGGTAATTGAGTTGCTTTTTGACCTCTAAAGAAGAAGCCAATGGGATTATTCCGCCTCCACAGGGAAAAAGATATGGACAATTAAAGGTTTCAATGAATGATTCAAATTATTGGAGAGGACCCTTTATCAGTCACCCCAATCTCCTTAATATGAAGGAGTCAGGAAATCAGGTCAGTCCATGGACAACACAGCATAGCCACAGGCTCTCTACTGAAGTGGCAAGAAATTTTGTGCATGTCCTTCCATCCTTAGGAGTTTTTAGAACAAGGCTTTCTAACCCTGAGCCAGGGGAATTTTGTTTTTACATTTTAACAATCTGTTGCTTTTTATTCACTTAAAAACATTATTCTGAGAAGAGTTTCACATGTTTCAGATAAAGAGTTCTTGGATACAAATCAGTTAAGAACCCTTGCATAACAGAACCAGTCCCATGCGGAGCCATCCAAGATCACTTCAGTAGAGTCTCCCACACTCAGATCCAGCTGGGCTCATGGAAAGACAAACTGGGCATCTCTCCAACCTTTGCTCTTCCAAAGCATAGAGCAGGAGAGCGCTCAGCAAGCCAGGTTGCCCATCCAAGTCTGACTTCTGGGTCTTTCTTGAGTTCCTGCCTCGAGGGTCATCGCAGCATCACAGAACTTCAGATTTGGAGATGAAAGAAACTTTGAGGGCATCGAGTCTAAGGCCTTTAAATTACATTTGAGGAAAAAGGATCAGCCAGCTTCAGGAGCTGGGAGACACAAAAGGGCCATGGGGTCCCAACCCTTCCTTTCCACATATGAAGAAATTATGGCAAAGGGGGATGGAGTGACTTGCTTGGGGCCATCCAGCTTCTAAGTATCCGAGGCACTCCAAGTCCACGAGCCACAAGACATTGTTACTGTTGTTTTTTCTCCCTTTGGCCACTCCTGGAAGCTCCTTTGGCTAATTCCAGAGATGCCCTGATGCTGGTCTGGTGTCTGCAGGTGAATTCTCAGCTTTCTGGGTTCTTGCTGCAACCTCAGAGCCCAGCTCAGGGGAACACTACAAACCAAAAAGATACTTCCCCAAACTCTCTGCTCCACTGCACCATTGTGGGTTTTTGTTTTTAGCTTTTGAGGCGCTGGTTGGTTGTTGGTCTTTGTTCTTGAAGAGGAACAAAATAACATCACTATGCTACAGTCAAGTTGTAATGTGTCCAACTGTGGCTGATCAGACCACTAGGAGCTCGGAAGGCTCTGCCCCAGGTTGGGCAAAAATAGTCTTTGTGAATCCTCTGAATTTGCACATCTGCATGTCTTTTGAGCTACCTCTCTGATGAGGGCACCACATGCTGGGTGACCCCCATGCCAGTGTCTCCCACTATCCGGCAACTCCAAAATTCTTGAGACTTGCAGAGTGTTCTTGTATGGCTTTTTCTGACCATCCTGTGAGTGCTTGCCCTGTGTGAGTTCTCTATATAATTGGTTTTTGGCAGGCGTACATTTGGCATTCAAACAATATGGCCAGCTCAAAGGAGTTGTGCTCCCTGCAGTAGAGTTGGGATGCTCAGCATTTTAGTTCGAGAAAGAACCTCAGTGTCTGGTACCTTCTCCTGTCAGATGAGCTCCAGGATCTTCCTAACACAATTCAAATGGGAGCGACTCAGTTTCCTGTCTTGGTGCTGGTGGACTGTTTCACAGGAACACAACAATCAGGTCAGCATGATGGCTCTGGAGACCTTCAGTCTGGTAGCCAGTCTAATACCTTTTTTCCTCCCACACTTTTCTCTCAAACACTGAGCTAGCTCTGAAAATGCTTATTATCAATGTGGACCTCCCTGGAAAATATACTGCCCAGGTAAGTGAACTTAGCCACAACATCCCAAACTTCTCCATTTGCTGCAACTGTAGTTACACACATGGTTACACATATGGATGGTATGGTGCTGGTTGATGGAGGAACAGTGTTTTCTTGGTGTTAATTGGCCAAAATTAGCACAAGAAGCAGAGGATCAATCCACACTGTTGCATCTCAGCTTCAGAGGCTGCATTAAGGGCACAATCATGTGCAAACAAAAAATCCTGCACCAACACTCCCACCCCTTTAGTCTTGGCTTGTAGGCTTTTCAAGTTGAACAATCTCCCATCAGTGTAATAGCTGACGTTAATGATGTGTTCATCCTCTTGAAGGTGCTGGACAACGTGGCTGAAAACATCATGCTAAAAAGCATGAGAGCAAGCATCCAGCCTTGTTTCACTCCCTTGGTGACTGGGAAAGTGCAAGGCCATCATCTGTTATCCAGAAACTGGGCAAGCGTGCCATCATGACATTGATGTACAATACTGAAGAACTGTCCTGGCCAACTAAATCTTGATATAATTTTTCATAAACCCTTGTGACTGACAGCATCAAAGGCGGTGGTCAGATCTACAAATGTTGTATACAGAGCTCTGCTCTGCTCATGGCATTTCTCCTGGAGTTGTTGGGCAGCAAACACCATATTGACTGTTCCTCATCCCTTCCTGAGACCACACTGGCTCTCAGATTGATGACCATCTTCTCAGATCAGCTTATTAAGGAGGACTCTATTAAGAATCTTGCCATCAGTGACTGACAGATCCCCCTGTGATTGTCACAGGAAAATCTAGAGCTTTTACCTTTATAGAGACAGACAATAGAGGCATCCTCGAACTCCCGGGACATAACCTCCTCTTGGCATTATAATCTGGAAAATTTCAGTCAGCTTTTTTGTGAACAGTGGAACCCCTCCCCCCTTGTAAATCTAGAATAAGTACCAAGTGCTTTGCTACATGAAAGGATGCTAATTGCTTCAAAACTTCTTCTTCAGTTGGAACTTCAGTTAGGGAGGGATCAACATGAAATAAATGATCAATGGCTTCTGCATTGATTGATGATAGTTTGTTGAGAACATTATGGAAATGATCAGCCCATCTCTCTAGGATTATGTCCTTATCACTAATCAATGTAGTTCCATCTGCACTGAGTAATTGAGATGCACCACAGGGCTTTTCCCCATAAATAGCCTTCAGGGCATTATAAAATCATTTTGAATTGTTAATATCAGCATAAAATTGAATTTCCTCTGTCTTTTTTAACTAAGTCAAGAATGCAACATTTTTCTAAGCTTTGCTTGGACTTTACTTCTGAAAGAATTAAATATTTCCTTCTTAGAGGTGGATGAATTGTCCTGCTGATAAACTCTGTGGAGTTCTCATTTTTCATTTAGCAGTTTCTGAATTTTCCTATCATTTTTATTGAATCAGTCTTGATGTCTGCAAGTGGCCTGACTCAAATGAGGCATCCTTGAACTTCTGGGAGTTCAAATGCAGTGCTATACACCAAATCTCTGAAAGTTGCCCCCTCCTTTTCTGCTCTATTCTTAGCAACCATGTGGGAGCTTAACTTTCCCTCCAAGGAAGCAACAAACTGCTCCCTCTCAGAGAAGCACTCTAATCTGTTGACATCAATTCTTCTCTTTATCTTGGGTTGGCCACTTTTGTTGAATGTGAATACTTACCATGGAGAGGATAAGTCTTTGATCAGTCCAGCACTCTGCACCACACATTGCCTTTAGCACTCTCGCATCCTGTCTCTTCTCTTTACAATCACTTAGTGTATTAAATATCAGTGTTTTCTGTGAGGGGGAATCCACGAAGTTTTATTGCATTCAGGTAAATAGAAGGCATTATTAGTGATGAGGAGGTCATGGATTGTACAAGTCTTCAGTAGTAAGTGGCTGCTACTGTTTCCAACTCCTATCCTCCCAAAGACACCCTGCTATGCCTGATAGTTGGAGCCTACGCTAGCATTAAAGTCACCCAGAATTCTGAGCTTGTCTTCTTTTGGCACATTGCTGACCAGGTCTTCAGGTCTTCAAAAACTCATCAGGCTTGTCATGGTGGAAGCAGAAGCACTGATGATGGTGGTGTGCATTTCCTGCAAGTGGTAATCTCTCTTGACTTTCTCCTCTGTGTAATACAGCATATTGCCTTTACTAACAACCTTTGGTGAATTGAATTGGATTTTGTGATGCTCATTCACAGTCTCCCACAAATCCTTTCCCTAAGGAATGCACTTGATCCAATGGTGGTAGCCCTCTGACTTTTTTTTTTAACATTCTAATGGATGTTCTAGCAGAACATGGTTTGTCTCACAATTGGGGCCAAGTCAGCACATTAGGGACTTTTTCCTTTTTTTCCCATCATACTATTCACTGAGCATTCTTTTTTATGTGAACTTTGGCACTCAGGCTGTCCTAAGGGACATGCTAAAGATCCTTGAGCCCCCATCTGAATTGTTCCTTCGCTCTCTGGGTCTCTGTTCTTGAGAGCATTCCATGACTCACTCATCAAGAACTCAAGATTTGGAGTTGGACAGAATCTGAAGGCTGTTTTGGGTCCTTACTTGCTGAATTATCCTAGCCAAGTCACTGGAGTCTCATTTTCCTCACATGTAAAATAGGTGAATTGAACTCAGTGGCTTTGAAGGTTCATTCTAATTTTAAATCTATGATCTTCTTATTGAAACAAAGAATTACATTTTCCCCATTAATTGGAGAACATGAGTGGAGAACTAGATGTAGTACTGGGGTTAGAAAAACTTGAGTTCAACTATCTATCACCTTGTTTGAGTCACCCAATTTCTCATAATACTTCAGTTTCTATTTTGTAAAAAAGGGGATGATAATATCTCACAGAATTGTTGTAAGATTCAGATAATCATAGGAATATAGGATGGAAGAAAGGAGGAAACAAAGAAAAGTAGAAAGGAAGAAAGAAAGGAAAGGATAAAAGAAGAAAAAAATTAAGAAAAGAAGCAGGGAGAAGGGGGGAAGCATTTATTAAACACCCACTATATTTTAGGAACTGTGCTAAATTTTTTACAAATATTTTTCTTTGTGTCCTTATAATAAACTCCGGAAGATAAGTATTATTATCCCCATTTTACAGAAGAGCAAACTGAGGCAAAGAAGATTCAAATAACTGCCATAGGGTCACAGAGGGCAAGAGGCCAAACTTGAAATCAGATCTTTCTGACGATAGCAACCCTAGATGAAAGGAGAGCACAAAGCCCCATAATCCAAACCTCACATTCTAAATCAGGGAAAACTGATTCCTGTGCATTTGGCCCACAATGGCAGAACCAGGTTCTAATGCAGGCCCTTTTACTCCTGATCTAGCTCCCTGACTACTGCTCCACACTGTTTCCTTGACATAGTAGGTCTTTTATATAAAACACGAAGCACAGATTAAATGCTGTGTAAATATCAATTCTTACCATTATTTTTGGAGCAAGTTTGATGGGACTGGAGACAGGAAGACCTGAGCTCAAATCCTACACCTTTTCTACCGTCTACCTCAGTTTTCTCATGAGGACGCCCACTCTCTGCAGCCCAGATCCTCCTCATGCTCAGACCTTGAGCCCGGTCCTCCTCATGCCCAGGTTCACTGCCCCGAGCCCCGGGTTTCTCAAGCTGCCCGTTCTTCAGATCACTCTGCCAGGCTGCCCCTCCCTCCCTCCCCTGGTTCCTTCTGCACCCTTCACTATTCCTGGCAGCTCGAGCTCATGTGTGTAGGACTCCATCTCTTTTCCAGAATATACCAGGGACTCACCATAAATAATTCCCACCGTGCTACACCTGTCAGAAGGAATGAACAAAGCTCATCTCATGATGCAGGATGCTTGAATGTTATTGTTTTTGTTCCCTTACTTAGTAATTCTCCACCTCCATCTCCCTGTCACTGTGAATTAGAGAGACTCTGCTGTGCACCAGTACTGTATTTGGGATAATTAGATATTGGGATGGGGGTTCAGCAGAATTACTTTAACTGGTGCTGGAATGGAGGTAAATAAGGAGTTTTTAGTTCTGTTTCTGGTTTGGGTGATTTTCTGCCCTTAAATCGCCTGGTTTGTGGGAGCACTTTTCATTGTGAGCCCTGTCTTTTTCCAAATCTCCCTGGCAGACAAAGTGTATTGAACTGTGGGCTTGGTTCTAATTGGCTGGGATCTTTTCAATTCAGCAGCTTCATCTTTAATGCAATGGATGGAAGATTACGTGAAAGTCTTTGCAATGGGTTTTCCATATTGGTGATCAGGGTCAGGGATTTGAACATAAGCAGGCTTCTGGTTATTTCTTCTGGCCAATTTAAATTGATTCATACAAGTCCTTTGTACCCCCAGGGAAAGGGGAGACTAAATCCTAGGGAGGGAGACAGTTATCTCTATACTTTCAGATGGAATCGGAGAAAAGAAAAGGGAGAGGGGGGTGGGTAGGCTGAGAAGGAAAATGCTTTGGCTGTTATAAAATAGGAGATCTTGGGAGGTTGACAAAGGCATATTGAAACTTTCACCTGTAGGACTCTCCTTTGAATCAAGGTCACTGGGGAAATGATTTCCAGGAATTACATTGAGCTGTTTAGGTTAACAGGGCTATAGAAACACAAAGCATTATTAATGTCTGATCCTATGGTGAGTCTTGGGGGAGTAAACTATTCTTTGGGGTACAGAAATGGAAATTAAATCTTCCAGGGCCTTGGGCCATCACTGAGACATTCAGGGAAAAAAGGAAAAAAATGGCCAGATGGTATTAGTGCAGTACTGGCACATAATAAATGCTTATTTTTTCATTCATTTATTCATTCCTTTATTTGTATCCTGCTGAGGATTCTGCCTCTTACAGTATTATTAGGGATATTTTGAAAAAAAAAGAAGAGTGTACTCCAAAATGTTAACTTCTACAGAGCTGGGTTATTTTCCTAAATATCCTTATATTCCTTGGGCAATTGTGGATCCATTGATCCAAGGACTTCTCTATTAAATTTGTTCAGATTTTCATATTATATAAACTCAAGGTCACCTAAAGGTAGAATTTGATCAAAGATAAGAAAAGCATCTTGGAAAACATGTTTTTCTCTTTACAGAGGTAAGGCGTTTCTTGTGAAGCAGAGCATTATTGTTATTGTTCTACTTCTTCATGGAGCTCTATCAGAATTAGACTCAGTCATGCAGAAGGGAAGGACTTTTGGAAAATGCTATTTTTGGGTGTATTTTCATGGTCTCAGAGACACCCTTTTGAGGACTCCTGACCATCTCTTACCTTTCTATCTTTTCTAAAAACCTAGGCACCATCAATCCCAGCCTGAAGTCCAATCCATGGCCAAATTCAGTACTCATGACTTGTTGGTTTTGTTTTTACAACTACACATGTTTCAACAGTCATAAACAGAATGTACAAAAAAAGGAATCTCAGCTTTCCAAAAGAAATTCCTGGCCTAATGGCTCCCATTGACCCTCAGATTGCTAATTCTCCTCTCCTCCTGGCCTTTGCACAGGCCCTTTCCCCATCCCTTTAATGCACATCTTTCATAATTTTGTCTCTTAGAATCCTTAACTCCATTCAAGACTCAGCTCTGGTGTTATTTCCCCAAAGCTTTTCCTGTTCACCTTAGTGAGTAGTGTTCTCTCCCCTCTCCAATTACTTTGCATTTATGTATCTGTTTAAAGGTCATATCTCCTTGCACCCCCCTAGAATGTGGGCTCCTTGAAGGTAAGAGAGAGTTTGTGTCCCCAGCACTTGGCCCTGTATGGGCCTGACATATGGAAAGTGCTTAAGTGTAGCTGTTGGATTTGGACTTGATTTGGAATCATCCACAGCTGCAAATGCTCCTGTTAGATCCCTATAATAAAGGAGAAGTTTGTCCTTCCTAAAGGGGACACTGTTTAGTGTTCCAGGGAGAGTGAGGCAGAGAGTTCAATGTCTGAACCATGTTTGATATGTCAAGAGAATGGCAACTCTCATTTAGCTCACATTACGATTTTACAGAGCATTTTTCTCCAAACAAGCCCAACAGGTAGTTTTGTGGCTCTTATTTTGGGACGCTTTGCTTTAAATGTGGTATCATCACTGCTTTTCCCCACCACTAAGCAACTGACTGCCTTCATGCATTATTATCCTGAGAGGTTCTTATGCTGCTCTTTGCACAAATCCAAAAATGGTCTTTGGAGTCTGACAGCCAGTAGGTTGGTTATGCCTTTCAGCTTGGGGCATCTACTAGTTTGATAAACAGGTGTTTTTCCAAGTTATCTTGAAATATCAAACACCAAAAGGCCCCAAAATGTGTCCCTGTCCCACTCCCCTGAAGACCTCCCAATGGGATGTGAAACCATTAATGAACATTTCCAAATCCTTCTGTAATCAGTAAATTCTGCCAAACTTCTACATTTTGTCCCCAAAATTATATGCAAAAGTTTCAAAGGCACCTAAAATCTTGCAACTACCTCCATAGCATTCCCCTGATTGATGAGGCTTATGGGGTAGGGATTAGATCTGGGTCTAGTCACCAAGATAGAGAGTCTTGAATGAGAAAGCAGCTGTTCCCAATGTAGGAGGGCGCATTCTATCTGTCTTATACACCATTAGATTTGCCTGGAACCTTATGATAAGGTAAGTCATGTTTCCATGGCTGAGGTTTAGCCTGAGATGGACTTGAATTCAGAATCTTCCTAGCTTCTTATTGGTTCTCTAGACATTACACCACACTCAAAAGGAAAATTAGTCCCATATGTCCTGTTCTTGCTAAAGCCATCTTTTAATCTTCAGTGTTTCTTCCTTTAAAAAAAAAAAAAAATATATATATATATCTAATCACTGCTTTAATGACAAAATCTATATCTATCTATCTATCTATCTATCTATCTATCTATCTATCTATTTTCAAGAACTGAAGTCACCTTCATAGACCTAAAGTCTTCAAAATAATCATGTCCAAAACCAATTTCTTATCACTCTCCTCCAATCCTTCCCATCTTCCTTGACCTGTCATGGGCCCTATAGCAAATCTATTGCCAAGTCTTGTTATTGCGAGCCTTCACCATGTCTCCTCTTCACTCATACAACCACTACCATGGCACAGGACCTCACTACAACACACTTAGATCATTGCAATGATTTTCTGGTGGTTTTCTCTTCCCTAAATCTTTCTCATCTCCAGGTCAAAGTGACCTTTCTCAAATTTGCTTCTGATATATCTTCTCTCCCTCCTTCTGGTCAGTGCTCTCTATTACTTCCAAAACTTAATATACTGATGACAATTTATCTCCTTTTGGCCTTATTTTAAGACCTTCCTTATTGGGACAACTGCTCCCTCTCCATCTTTTTCATATATGTTATGATCCAATGGTGCCTTTTCTTTTTTATTGTTTTCTTTATTTTTCTGATCATACATGTACATTAATCTTTTTTTAAAATACACATTTCTTTATAAATCATGTTGGGAAAGAAAAATCAGAAGAAAAGGGAAAAGCCAGGGGAGAAAAAGAAAAAACCCAAACAAGGATAGCATTGCTGATTTATGTTCCATGGTGCCTTTTTCTCACACACACAAAGCTCCATTTTCTGTGTCCTCGACTTATCCCCCACACTGAGAACTCTCTTCTTACTTCTGCTTCCTGTATTCTTCCAAGACTCAGCTTAAGAGGCCTTTTCTTTAAAAGGCTATTATGGCCCATCTTTCACTAGTATCTTCTCTCTGATACTAACTTCCACTATATTCTATAGCTTGCATATTCACAGCTGACTTACATCTTGTCTATCCCATCAGACTGTAAGCTAATTGAAGGCAGAGTATTTTTGTCTTGTTGAGTGTCCCCAGGGCTCAGTGTAATGACTGATACACAGTAAAACACTCAGTAAATATTTGTTGTCTGACTGAATCATCAAGGAAAATTTGGGGCATTATTTTCTTGTCTTCAGTCTTTCTGTTCCTCTCCCAATTTTTACTGATAATTGTTCAACAACCACACATGCCAGTAATTGTGATACCAAAGTAGCTGCTCTTGTTCTAGTGACCTGAACTTACTTATCAAGGGCAGCCAGGTGACCCTATATCATTCCCCTAACTTATCTTAAAAATCTATTTCCCATTTGCCATTTGTGCTCATTTTCAGTCCAAGGAGAATTATCCTGGAGAAAAATTAAAACAGTGGATTCCAAAGAGGGCGAATTATTCAGCCTTATTTATTTTTCCAGACATCCCCATTCCTTCCACATCCTCACTGAAGGAGGAGATCCTCTCTCTTCTTTGGGGCTCCATTTCTCCCAATGTAGCTCTCAATGCTTTATACTTACTTCTTTGCTTCAATGCTTTAGACCTACTTCTTTGCTTGGCTCAATCTGATCTATTTAGTATTCCTGATCAATCTTATTCTAATAGAGTCATGGTGAGCATTTGCATTCATCTTCTGCTAGAATAATATTTAACATTTGTTCGGTGCTATAAAATTTGCAAAGGCTTTACATGTGTTATCTCATTTTCCAGCTTTTCTCATCCATATGTGTCTTAAAACTCTCCACTGGTTGGTGAGTCCCTGCACATCTTCCTTGACCCCTTTGGACATTTCCCCCTTTTTCTCATCATAAGACATTACTCCTCACTTGGTCTGTACAGTTCCATTCATGAGGACTTTCCATTCCTCTAGGACACCTTCTTCTTTGGAATTGTAGTCTATGTGATCCTACAGATCCTTTCTCTGAATCCTCTGCCAACCTTTTTTTCCTTTAAGATCTGTAGTATCTGTCAAATACTGATTGATCTTTCTCTCCTCTATCACATCTCCTGAGTGCTCATTACTTAGCAATGTTCTCATCATTACCATTCCATACCCAAGATCCTCTTTGTTCATGAAAAACAGAAACAGAAGAAAAAGTCTCATTTTTGTTTTTTTCCCATCTTTTGAAGGCTACAACTCTCAGTAAAGCAAAGCAAGTCGTAATACCTTTTTTAAATGTGTGCTCTGTGCCAGACACCACACCAAGTGCTGGGGAGGCAGAGAAGTGCAAAAAAAAAAATGAAAATACAGCAAACAGCCCTTGGTCTCCTGGAGCTCCCGGCTAATACAGGAGGCACATGGTGAAGGCTTGCCATGACAAGACTTGGCAACTGATTAGCTATGCACTCCCACCCTGCAAGCAGCCATGTCCAAACAAGATCCAGACAGGAGAGATCAGGCACTAGCACTAGGGAAGATTGAGAAAGGCTTCTTACAGAATACAGGATTTTAGCTGGGACCTGAAGGAAGCCAGACTTTGGAGATGAGTGGAAGGCAGCTACTCTGCGTTCTCTAGCTGACTTCTGGATAACTGAATTTCCCAATTGTTTTAGATCGTGCTTTTGTTCCAGGCTTGCCAGCTGTACCCAGAACTCATTTGTTTCCTCCTTTTTTCATCTATATGGACCCTGGTATTTTCTGATAGCAATATAAAGTTCCTATTTCTGTTTTCATTGGTTCTTAATTGATTTCCTTATAAGAGTGTATCTTCTCAAAATTCAGTGCTAGCTTTCCTGCCTTCCCTTTGGACCATTTTCTTTCTGGTTTCATAGGACCCAGCGTTTCAGAACTGTCATGACAAAAGTTAAGACTATGTGTTTCAAAGTGCTCTAAATATATATTATCTGTATTGATCACTCATAGAATGAACTTCCTCACTGATCTCTTCCTCCTGGATTTTCTGCTTTCCCTTAAGATTCACCTCAAGAGCCATTTCTTTTAGAAAGTTTTTCCTAGTCTTTGTGCATTAGCCCCTCTGTTCCCCAAGATGATAATGTATTTTTTTTGTCTTATTGATACTTACAAATGTGCATTCTGGACCCCACTTCATATTTATTTGGGAAGTTCTCAATAATATTTGGTAAATTCTAAACTGAATGACTAATTGTTTGGACAGCTAAGTGTTTCAGTGGATAGAGAACTTGGCCTGGAGTCAGGAAGGTTTATCTTCCTGAATTCAAATCTGGTCACAGACACATATTAGTTATGTAATTTTGGATAAGCCACTTTAACCAGTTTACCTCAGTTTCCTTTTCTGTAAATGAGTAGGAGAAGGAAGTGGCAAAACACTGGAGTGTCTTTGCCAAGAACACCCCAAATGGGGTTACAAAGGAATGTTTAAGATTCACAACAACTTAGTTGGGTAAAGGGAATGTTACCTCCTTTCACAGATGAAGAAATGTCTCTAAGTGAGGCACACAGTGATTTGCCCAGAATCCCACAGTGGCAATGGCGGAACTCCAGGCCAGGCCCTTCAGTCACTGTACCACCATGCTTGGTCTCACATTTCACACTTTCTGCAACATTTTCTTTTTTACTGTAGTATCGTTTAAATAAACCGGACCCACACAGATCTAAATCAACTTTTCTCCAGCAAGCAAAACACAACAGAACAATGGCATTTGATTTTGTTGCTTTGCTTTGCTTTGTGCTAAAACAGATGTAAAATACCCCTCTGGGTATTCCTGAGTTAGAATATTTATTTCATTAAAAATTCATAAGAATAATTAAAAGGCCATTCTATACATTTGTTGAACAAATAAGGTGACAAATATGGTATATATTTCATGGATCAGTAGGCAAGTATACTAAGTCAAGGGATTTGCTCCAAAAATGTTAGAAGGCAGTAGAATCATTCATTATTTCACCAAATTAAGCAAATTCACTAACTTTTCAGTATTCATTTCCATTTAACTAAAATCCAGGAAAGCCTTCCACCTCTCTCAACTCCATGAAAAATTAAATACAGCATTACATTTGGACAGAGCTCATCAATATTAGTGCTCTCATTAAACAAATAGAAAACAAACTTATTTTGACCCCAAAATATCTCTAAAAACATTTATTCGAGAGATCATTTGTTAGCAGAATTTATCTTCTGTAGTACTTCAGTACAGTTCAGTTATCTATTCCTATAAAGAAGTTCTCTTTGAGTTGTCTCTGTCCCTTAAAATAACTAGAAATTACTTCATTCACATGTGCCACTTGGGTGTCTGTGCACTATTGTGCTGCCTCCTTTTGGACTAAAAACAAAGGATTTATATTTCTTGAGGGCAGGAGTTCTTTCCTGTTTGTTTTGGGGTTCTGGAGATTAGTACCATACCATGTGTGGATATAGTCAGTATTTAACAAGATCTTCATATGCTTTTGCATCATTACATTAATAATCACTTTGCTTTTGATTTGGAGAAGCACAATGTGGAGGGGAGAGCTCTACACAAATAGTCAGGAAGAGTTGGATTTGGATTCTTCCCTAGACAGTTACTAGAAATATAAGCTTGACTGCCCTGTGCCTCAGTTTCCTTCTCTGTAAAAATGAGGGACTTGAACTCGATGACATCTAATGTTCCATCCAATTCTGGATCCCATGACACATCATCTCCTATTATCACGAAGCATAAGTTCCATATAAGCCCTATGAAATCATAAAAAGAGGGTTGGTCTTGTGGGCTTGGGGAGTGGTTCCAGTGCTCCTCAGCTCTGAGACACTGATCTCTGTCAGCTAGTAATTTCTCTAAACCTCAGTATCCCTTTCTGTAAAATGTGGATAATAATACCTATCCTACATAATCTGCAAAAAGGAACATTTATGCTGGTTAGCAGCTAAATCTTCCTAATAATTATAGCTCTATTAAAGGGGACTGAACAGTCTTGGGTGACAATTGGTTCCCCCTCATTAGAGGGATTCAAACTGAACTGGATGGCCATTGATTGGGAATGTTTTTTGGTGGGAATTCTTATTCAGGTATGAGTCAGACTTAGAGAACTAGCAAGGTCACTTCCATCACTGGACTGGGAAGGCCGTGTAAAAAGCACTTTATAAACTTTAAAGCATTAAATACAAGGGAGCTGTTATTGATTTATCAACAACAGTACACATGGCCTTGTCACCTCTGTCTTTCCACAAGAAACCAGCATTTGTTCTCTTTCTATTTGAAAGATGGAATTGGAGAGTGTGGTCTTGAGCTGTTTGTGATTCAATGGAGACACTTTGTGCTCTATCGAGTTTGTATTCAAAGACTTAGGCAATAAATAGCTGCCCCTTGCTTTTCTCTTTGTCTGCTACATCTTTGAGATCTTTTTATATTTCTATGTTCACATCTGCCTTCCTTTCCTGCTCCTTTCCAGTAGCCCTCATTCATCAAATTCAACAGATCACTCCTGGCTTTTACTCCTCTCTTCTTCATCATCAGAGAATCGCAGAGTTGGAGAGATTCAATTTGTCTCGTAAAAAGAACTTTTTGATCACAGACAGAATGGTCATCCATTCTTTCCTCAACTACTTCCATGGTGGGGGGGAAGTCCTTTTCCAGAAGGAAGTCTTTCCCACTTAGAACATAAGCTGTTCAGGATGTTATTCATTTGTTTTCTGCTCATGTCATGTCTGAATTTGCCCTCTTTGCAATAGCTTTCTATTGTTGTGTGGGACCCTCCAGAGTTCTGCTCTCTGGAACCAGGAAGGAAAAAAATCAGGCATCATTTTTCCATGTCAGGACATGGAGACTCTCTATCCCCTATAAGTCCTTACTCCCTGCCCCACAATTATTGACTCTGATTTAAAAGTAGCCCTCATAGGTTTCTTCTCTCACTTAAGGGATGACTTCCCCAGAGATAGTCCACTTGACTTTGATTGAAATCCATAGAGACCCTTCTATGACACTGTGAGAGGCTATGAGAAAGTACAAGTGATTGAAGCAAAGGAGCTAGCCAGGTAGAGCTATAGTCTATGCATGTACTTCAGAACATTGCTTTAAGAAACAGGAAGATTAAAAAAAAATACCTTTTTCGTAAGCCCACATCAAACAAGTCTGCTCATCTTTTTCACCACTTGACCTGCTGGGATCACAGGCTACCAGATTCATATCAGCTCCATTATCCAATAAGAACTGCACCAGGCGGATGTGTCCATGGTAGCAAGCAGAGTGTAATCCTACAGGGTGGGGAGGAGGGAGGGAGAAGCAAGAGAGCCAAACATCAACCTCTGGCTGCCACAAAGACAATTGTTGCCCTGTAATAGGATTGTAGCAAGAGCTATAAAGTGAGAATTGATTTCTTTGATAAAGAATCCATCCTATTATGGGGCCAAAGCTCCAATGTCATAAGCAGACACCGTTTTCTCTGACAGCCAATCCACTTCTTTGCTTCACTGTAATTCCTAGATATGGACTGTAATTACCACCAACTCAACTTAGCAGCTTTAGGGAAAGTCTAAAAGGAAGACTTCCAGACAGGCTCGTTTCTCTGGGCTTGACAAGTGACAGCAAAGGGAGATAACTTCCCATCATATTGCACTCTTACCAGTGTGTCCATCTCTTCCTTGATGATTGATGCTTAGGATGTTTTGGTCGAGAAGAAATTTAACGAGTTCAATACTCTTGCCGTAGGTACAAGCACTGTGAAAACACAAGACACAAGGAATGAGGGTTGTGGATTGTTCAAATGGAAGTTCCCAATTCTTCTCAGATGTGGACAGGATAGAGAGAATATAGTGGGCTCATCAACAGTCTCTCTGGAAGCTCACTAAAAGGCTCTATTAAAAATACACCAAGATCATATTAAATGCTTCAGTGGTCATATCCCAGAGCTGGATTCCATTGAGACTGCAGTTCATTAAAAAGAAAGCCTTAATTTTTCTAATTCAAATTGCCTTCTAGCCCTAGTTGCCCTTCTTGAGTATATGTAGAGCTTTGTTTTTTTTAATGTACAACTTTAATCCATACTAAAAGTCATCTTATTAGATTAGGTCCATTTTCTATCCTATTGGTAAATTTTTGAATCCTGACTCTTCAACTAACATGTCTGATTTGGTATGTACATCTTTAATGGTCTCATCTAAACTACTACGAAGAACACCAGAGCTTCAGGATCAGTCATTAGGGAACACTACTCAAGAACTACATGAATACATGAGGTGAGTAGTTTTATGATTTTAGGAATAAGTACTGAAAGAAGGAAGTTTAATTTTAATATGAGGAAGAACTTCCTACAATTAGGGCTTTCAAAAAATGGAATGGCTTGCATCAAGAGGGAGCAGGATCTCTTTTCTTGAAGGTCTTCCACCAAACACCAGAGGATCACTTGTTGGGTCTACTGTTTGGTGATCTTTTGTTATTCAGAGTTTGAACTAGAAGGCTTTTGAAGTCCTTTGGAAATCTGACATTCTGGGATTTGGGATAAAATCATCCAACTAGCTCCAGATGCATTAGTTTTATCATGTGATGCATATTTTTCTATCTTGTTCTGGGCACCATCTTTTTGGCAAGACATTGAGAGGATTAAGTGCATTTATGGGGAGAACATGTTAGGGGGAGGACTAAAGATAGTGTCAAATAAAGAACATTTGAAGAAATTAGGGATGTTTAGCCAAGAGAAGATTTATCTTAGACATAGGGGGTGTGTGGTGGGGAATCCATGATAATTGCCTTCAAATATTTGAGTTCCATCCCATGGAATCAGTTGGTCAATATGCATTTATTTAGCACCTGCAAACTACTCCAATATCTTTGCCAAGAAAACCATAAAGAGGTCAAAATGTTAGACATAACAGAAAAACAACTATACAATAATAAAAATTGGCCAGACACTGTGCTAAATATTGAAGATATTAATAAGAGCAAAGGCAATTCCTTTTGTAAAAGTTGACAATTCAGGTGCAATAGGGGAGTGTATGTGAAAAAAATGAGTGTGCAAGTAAGCTAGATCCAAGACAAGTTAGAGATAATAAAAAAGAGTGAAGGCATTAGCATTAAGGACATTAGAAAAGCCTTCTTGTAGAAGATGGGAAGGAAATCAAGGAATCTAAGAAAAGGAGGAGAGGAGGGAGGGAATTCCAGGCATAAGAGGCTTCTGGTAAAAACGCCAGAGTTGAAAGAAGGTGTGCTTATGCAAAAAATAAATAAATAAAAAGAACAGTGTTCCTGGCTGACTGAATAAGTGGAGGTGAGCAAGCTGTAAGCAGACTGGCAAGATAGAATGGGGCCAGTTTATGAATACTCCAAAAAAAAAGCCAAATAGGAGTTATATTTGATCCTTTAGACAAAAAGAAGCCACCAAATGTTTAAGTAAGAAGGATTTAGGAAAATCATTTTGATAGCTGATTGAAGGGAAGAGAGGAACACTTTGCTTAAGAATAAGCAGAAGCCCTGAAGAGAAATATTCCTTTTGATCACAAGGGCTCAGAGACTCTGAGAAACAGCATCACTCCTGGTTCCAAGGGAGCAGAAGCCCAAAGAAGAAGCATTGATTTCAATCCCAGGGGAGCAGAAGTCCTTCCTGGGTAAGGATCAGAATTTAGACCAGAAAAAATGGTGATAATATTTTCCCTCAGGACAGCATCTTGAAAGCACTAAAAACTTTTAGTCCTTAGAACCTTTGAAAATAGCAATGCAAAAAATTTTGAAGACTGAGACAGTGTCCTTTCCAGCCCCAATCAACTAATCAGGATTGGAGCTAAATTTAAACATAAATTTCAAAATCAAGAAACAGGGTGAAAAAATAAGCAAACAGTAAACACACACACACACACACACACACACACACACACACACACACACACCCAGGCACACACAGAGCTACTATGGTAACAGGAAAAATCAAGATACAAACCCAGAATACAATGAAGTCAAAACAGCTTTTGATGCAAGGCATCAAAGAATAATGTGATTGGGATACAAACCCCACAATAATTCCTGGAAAAAGTTAAAATGATTTTCAAAGTAAAAAATGATTAGTAGAGGAAAAATAGGTAAATATAAAGGAAGAAAATTAGGAAAATATAATTAACAGCTTGATAAAAGAATTGCAAAAATATGAAGAAAATAATACTTGGAAAAACAGAATTGAGCAAATAGAAAATGCGGTAAAAAAATTCACTGATGAAAATATCTCCTCAAAAGAGAGAATTAGGTAAATGGGGAAAAGAGGTACAAAAAGTCCCTGAAGAAAATGCTTCCTTAAAAATTAGAATTAGACAAATGAAAGCTAATGACTTCATGAGGCATTAAGAAAAAATAAAACAAAATAAAAAAAATGAAAAATTTAGAAAAAAATGGGTTATATCTTATGGGAAAAAATGACCTGGAAAATAGATTTATAAGAAATAATTTAAGAATTATTGGACTACCTGGAAAACATGATCAAAGAAAAAGTCTAGCATCATATTTAAAGAAGTTGTCAAAGAAAATTGTGTTGATATCCCAGAAGCACGGGGTAAAATAGAAAATAAAAGAATCTACCAAACATTATCTGAAAGAGATTCTAAAATGAAACTCCCAAGGATATTATAACCAAATTCCAGAGATCCTAAGTCAAAGAGAAAATACTTCAGGTAGTGGTGATAAAAAGAGATAAAGATAAATGGAGGAAAGTAGGATGGAGGAAAATGCATAATTAATAATAATAAGTAAATGTGAATTTTATTAACTCACCCATAAAATAGACATTTAGCAGAATGTCTTAGAACCCAAAATTCAACATGTTGTTTACCAAAAAAATGCACTTGAAGCAAAGCAATATAGAGAGCTAAAATAAGGGGCTAATGCAGAATCTACTATTCTTCATCTGAAAAAAAAGTAAGGCAAGAATATTAATTATGATTTCAGGCAAAGGAAAAAAACAAAAATAGACCTAATTAAAAGTGACATACAGGGAAACTATATCTTGCTAAAATGAACCACAGAGAATAAAGTAATATAAATACTAACCCTACAACAAATAAATGGAATAGCATCTAAATTCTTAAAGGAAAACAAACAAATCACAGTAGGAAATAGTAAAACTATACTAGTGGGTGACCTCCACTTTCCCCTCTCAGAGCTAGATAAATATAACCATAGATTAAATGAAAAAAAGGTCAAAAAATGAAAAAAAGAATTGGAAAAGTTACATAAAATAGATCTCTGGCGAAAATTAGAAGGGAAAAGAAAGGAGTATACCTTTTTCTAAGTTGTACATGGAAACTTCAGAAAAAAAAATTATCCTGTATTGGGACATAAAAGCCTCACAACAAAAAGCAGAAAAAGCAAAACTATTAAATGCACATTTTTCAGACCATAGGCCATAGAAGCACAGCTTAAAAATTAATTGGAATATAAATAATCTGATTCTAAAAAATGAATGACTCAAATAAATCATAGAAACAAGCAATGATTTCTTTTTAAAAATTTATCTTATTTGAAAAGAAAAACACTAAGAAAAAAAGAAAAACACAAAAGGAATACAAAATAAAATAAAGAACAATCTCATTTAAAAATGATGAGACAACATTACAATTTTTGGGGGCTGTGGCCAAAGCAGTACCTAGGAAAAAATTTATATCTCAAAACATGTACATCAAGAAAAGAGAGTAATAGAACATCAATGAAGTGGGCATACCACTTAAAAAACCTAGGAAAAAAAAGAACAATTTTTTTAAATGCCCAATTAAACACTAAAATAAAATGATTAATAAAAATAAAAATTTCAAAAAGAACTAATCAATAAAACTAGTTTTATTAAAAAATAGAGAAATCATTGGTTAATTTAATTAAAAAGGAAGAAACAGAACCAAATAACTAGGATCAAAAATAAAAAGGTGAGTGTACCAGCAATGACAATGAAATTATAGCAGTTATTAGGTTATTTTGCCCAAGTTTATACCAGTAAAACTGAAAGTCTAAGTAGGAGTAGATGGATATTTACAAAAATACAAACTGCTTAGTTTAACAGAAGAGGAAAATTATCTCATCTTGGAAAAACAAATGGAAGAAGTCATAAGTGAGAAAAATTCCCTAAGACTAGATGATTTGGGAAAGAATTCTACCAAACATTTAAGGAACAGTCCCCATTCTATATAAGTTATTTTTTTATAAATAGATTAAGAAGTCCTAGCAAATTCCTTTTATGGCACAAATATGGTACTGTTACCTAAATCAGGAAGAACCAAAAAAGAGAAAGCAAACTCTTGGCCAATTTCATTAATTAAGGAATGTTGATGCAAAAATTTTAAATAAAATATAAGCAAGGATATTGCAGCATTATATCACAAAGCTCTTACACTATTACCAGGTAAGATTTACATCAGAAATTTGAGGCTGATTCAATATTAGGAAAACTATCACATAATTGACAATACTACTAACAAAACCAGCAAAAATCATATGATTATCTCAATAGATGCAGAAATTGCATTTGATACGATGGTCATTACTATTAAAAACACTAGAAAGCAAAGGGATAAATGGAATCTTTCTAAAAATGATAGTTATTTCATCTATCTAAACCCATCAGCAAGCATTATGTATAATGGGGATAAATTTTCCCAATATGATTGGAGATAAGTAAGGATGTCCATTATCACCATTATTATTCAATATTATACTAGAAAAGCTAGCTATAGAAATAACACAAGAAAAAGAAGTTCAAGGTATAAAAATAAACAATGAGAAAACATACCTATCTCTTTTTGCACATGAAGTGGTGGTATATTTAAAGAACCAAAGAGAGGCAGTTAAATAATCACTTAGTTGAGAAAATGACTTTAGCAAAGTTGCAGGATATAAAATAAACCCACACAAATCATCAACATTTCTATATGGTACCAACAAAATCCAGCAGCATGAAAAGACAGAAATTTCATTTAAGATAACTTCAGATAATATAAAATAATTGAGATTCTATCTGACAAGAGAATCCCAGGAACTATATGAACATAATATTTTTCATACAAATATAGTCTAATCTAAATAACTGGAGAAATATTAATTATTTGTAGGTAGGCCAAACACTATAATGAAAATGACAATTCTACCTAAGTTGATTTTCTTATTTAGTTCCATTCCAATCAAACGCCAAAAATTTATTTTATAGAGCTAGGAAAAAATGTTAAAAATCACCTGAAGAAACAAAATGTCAAGAATAGCAAGGTAATCAATGAAGCAAAGTGGAAAGTGTTCCAGATTTCAAACTGTATTATAAAGTAGTAATAAGCAAAACAATCTGGTACTGACTAAGAGACAGAATTGTGGATCAGTGGAATATATTAGGTACCTAACACATAATTGTATATGACTGTAGTAATCTAGTTTTTGATAAAACCAAAGATCCAAGTTTTGAGATAAGAACTCAGAATTTAACAAAAATTCTTGGGAAAAATGGAAAGTAGTTTGGCAGAACCAGGTGGTCACCAACTGTCCACACCATATGCTAGGATGAGGTCAAAAGAGATAAATAATTTACATATTAATGGTGCTATCATAAGTAAATTAAAGAAGCATTGGAAAACATGTCTGTCCGATCCATGGATAAGGGAAGAATTTATGAGCAAACAAGAAATGGAAAGGATAACAGAAAGTAAAATAATTTTGATTATATGAAATTTAAAAAAGCTTTTGTACAAACAAAATGGAGTCAAAATTAGAAGGAAAACTGGAAATGGAGGGGAGTGAAAGGAGGAGGCATAGTTGGCAAATTACTCTGATCAAGGTCACATTTCTCAAATATATAGAGAATTAAGCTGAATTTATAAAAATAAGAACTATTTCCCAATTGCTAAATAGTTAAAAGATATGATCAGACAGTTTCAGAAGAAATCAAAGCTATCAATAGTCACATGAAAAAATGTTATCCCCTCCAGAGAGAAATCTAATAAACTTTGAATGAAGATTGAAGTATATTTTTAAGCTTTATTTTTCTTGTTTTCTTTTTGCAACATGGCTAATATGGGAAATGTTTTTCATGACTTCACATGTATAATTGACAGCAAATTGCTTGCCCTCTCAAGAAGGGGAAAAGAGTGGATGTGGGAGAATATGGAATATTAATTTTTAAAAATTGTTGATTTTTTACATGTAACTGGGAAATATTTAAAGAAATCAATGAAAAATATATCAAAATTTTCATTAGTCTCTACCTTCTTGGTACCTAATACCAGGTTATGTTGGTGGAACACATACAGAAAAGGTTGAGAATTATACTATTGAGTAAAAGTTCCCAATGTTGAAATCATCAGTTTTTGCATTACTTATAATGCTTGTTCACTAAAGCCTTTATCTCCCAACATCAGTGTAGAGGCAAATAACCACGAGTGTGTGGAGGAGGTAGTTTTGAGAAGTGATCACTTCAAATCAGGGCAGCTCTTTCAATGTAGACTGTAGCATTCTAGAGTTTATGCAAAGGTGCTAAGTAGGAAGTATAGGTGAGATAAAGCTGGACAGATAGTTATCAAATTTGTAACTTTAAGAGAAAATGTCAAAAAAAAATCATAATGTTGAGCACCAAACACTGCTGGCCAAATGCCTGCCACCAATCAACTTCATAGCACTTAGTTTATGTTATACATAGACTACTGTATATGTATATATAAACAACTGTTATACATGTAGGCCTTCTGGTCTTAATGCTTTTTCAGTCTCCAATGTGTCCAAGTACAAATCTGTCTGGGAGAAGTCAAACCTGTTATAAATGATTCATTTATGATTCATGTGATGGCTACAAGATGATTTCACAATTTCTGGGTTCCAGTCCTGTCTCTTATCCAGGTTGGCTCTTTAACATTGGGCAATTCCCTTAGTTTCTCCCAGTTTCAGCATCTTTATCAGCAACGTGAGACCAGGAGCTCCCTGGGGCATCCTCACAGGTTGAGGGGAGTCTTAAATGTCTTTAAAATGATGGGGATTGTCTCAGTTTGATAAATGGTGACCCTGAAGATAAGAGGGATGGGATGTCTTGGATAGGAATCAAATGCAACTCTTCCAAAGCCAGTTCTCCTTCCACCATCCCCCCAAACAAAAGTTCCAGTGAGATGGCAGTGAGGACCATGACCTGGGAAGGAGCTCACTCTGAGGATGAAAGCAAAAGCAGGAAACTCCTGAAATCTGGGTTTCTCATCAGGAACCCTAATCAGGAAGGTCAAAACCTGGTCTTAAGACACCCTCCCAAATATATCTGTTCATTTGGAATATATGCCATCATAGAGCGCTCTCAATAGATCACTCAGTCCATTCCAGCATAATCTAATAAGCACTTATTAAGTGCCTACTATGATCCGGAATCCTCGTGCTAAATAATGGGAACGCAAAAAACAAAATAAAAGTCATCTCCTGCTCTTAAGGAGACCATTTGTAAATAGATAAGTATCTATGGAAGAGCTCATGGAGAGAAAGCATCAGTGTTTAGGAGAATCAGGAAAGGCAAGGTCTGAATTATGTGCATTGGATGCTGGAATGGGAAGTTGTTCAGGAGTGCACATAGCTTTGGGCTAGAGAATATTTGAAAAGTTTTTCTTCTAGTGAAGAGAGCATTGGATCTAGAGCCAGGAGACATCTGGCTCCAAATCCCCACCTCTGGCAGGTTCAAGGACACGTGTGATCTTGGGTCAGTCACAAACATTCTCAGAATCATTTTCCAACATCTGGGCATTGTGGTATTCATGAGACAGGTTATGATGAGACTCGAATGAAAGAATCTTTGTAAAGTCCTTCATAAAGATGTGTGGTTATTCATCTCAGGTCCACTTTTTGGTTGCTTGTCCATGATGTCCATTTCCCTTTAATGTGTCAACTCCTTGTCTTCTATCCTCCCCACTTAGTGCCTAGCCCAGTGCCTGACACTTCTTGATTGCTCACAGGACAAGAGAGTTTCAGATTGTGAATCATTGCTGTAATCTAACAATCCCTTGCATGGATGAAGGACAAGAAGAGCCTAGTATCCCTGGACTTAGACCAAAGAGCCTACGGCTGGACAATGTTTTGATGTCTTCCTAAGGGCCAATCAGCACTGAAAAACTCCCAGACTGAACAAAGGTCCAGGTGTGGTGGCTACCTCAACATGACTAATTAAGACTGGATGTTCAACTATGGGGATAGACTGTGGCCTCCCAGCAGCTAACTGGCAGCAGAGCAGAGGGGGCCTCCTACATCATTGGGTCCAATTGGGCTCCATGGAGATGGATGGTGCTGATCATAGATTGCAAAGTCCTTGAGAAGGCTGCCTTTTGCCTCTTTTTTATCCCTAGTGCTTACCACAGTGCCTGGAGCAGAGTTGGCACTTAATAAATGTTTATTGAATTGAAAGTGGGGAGATTTGGCACCAGCTGCTTTTAGATAAACTAACATTTTCCCTCAGTTGGTTGCTCTTTGATTATTAAGACAAAGTAAAAAGCCTCAGTAGGACTTGAGGGCTCCTTAACACTAGTTCTTTCCTTATATAAATATTGGACACTTAATTTGGAGATACATGACCTGAATTTGAATCTTGGGTCTACCATTTACTAAGCAGGAGCCCCGCCGGTTTCTTAATCTGTAAAATGAGGAGGCTGATTAGATGATCATGTCCCTGACTATCAAAAAATCTATGTTTTGGCAACACTTTCTCTGGGCTATTTCCCTACACCCTCATCTTGTGCTGACATCCACAGATTTGTTCCCCATAATAGGAAGGGAGTGCTGCTCCTCTGGCTAACCAAGTATGGCTATGTTCCTATAATCACATCAACTGAATTGGAGGAGAACCTCCAAAACTGCCTCCCTTACCAATCAATGATCAAAAATATACTATGAAAATGCATTTACTCAGTTATTCATCAATATAATTAAAACAAGATGGATTATGAAAATGACTAATTCCCAGAAAACTGCCCTAAGTAGAGGTTGCCAGCCAGATTAAGAATTTGCACACACCCCTGTAACCATGACTTTTATTTCAAATTCTTTTAAAACTCTTTTAAAAATATTTTTTCCAGCCTGAGTAAAATTTTAATTCATTTTTCTGGCATTGCAGGCCCTTCACAAATTGATGAAACTTACACTTTTCTAGCTTAACTTATATAACTACTTGTACACATAATATGCACTAGCCAAACCAATATGAGTTTTATTCCTGAGCACATCATGCATCTTGTATTTGTTCATGCCATTCTCTTTGCAGGCTCTCCTTTCTTACATGTTGACTTTCTATCTGCTCATTAAAGTTTAACTCAATGGCCAAAAACCTTCCTAAAACCTGCCCTGACTTCCCCCAGGAGTCATTCCTTGGACTTCAGAGAGTGCTTTACAACTCTCCAATCAATCATTAATCACCAGGTTCTTGCTGAGGGTCAGCTGCATGTATAGCAGTAGGCTACTCAAAGGTGATTAGGATAGCAAGAGAAAAATGAAACTGTCCTGCCCACCAGAGACTTACAGTTGAACAAAGTCGCTCTCCACATAATGTTGCATTTTGTAATGACCTGAGACCCCAACTTGATAGTTCTTCCTCTGACAAATATATTCATTTACAATCGGACCAAATCGTTTAACTCTTCAGTGCCCAGACAAATGTCCCAAACTGAAAACTACAGAAGTGATTCTCATCTTTCTAGGGGGAAAACGTTTCCATTCCAGCAATTCTTCATAATAATTACTATATTTTGGCCCATACATATACTAGATAGTGATGAAATAGAGATGCAGAGATAGAGCTATAGTTTATATATGTGTGTGTGTGTGTGTGTATGTATGCACATATAAAAATATAATTATGTGTTTTCTGTCTTTTGTAGAGAAAATCTTAAAGAATTATGCAATGCGAGCTATTATAATTATCTCTTCATTTGTCTGGGAATTTAATGATGGCAGTGAACATTTCTTATCTAAACTAGGAATCCACCTTAATATTCTGTGCCATGGCTAGTTGAATAAATGTGTGGATGAGTAGATAATCACATTTTGTTCCATGTTAACTGAGAAGAAAGACTGGAGTTAGGAATTGACACAAGGCTTTTTCCAGATTGTACTTCTCGGTTCTTTCACTCCCTAATAAATCAGCACCCTGGATGATCTGAGGAAAGCTTCCTCTTCTGTTTTTGTCACTATTTCTTGTGTATGGTCTGTAGATTTTCAAATATACTTTTAGTCATTTATTTTAAACAAATACAAAGATGAAAATTGTTTTGACTGAATACTAGCTAAATAACTAATTAGCATAAATTTATTAAGTGCCCACTATGTGCCAGAGGATATCTATATATAGAATGAGCCAATCCCAACTCTCAAAGATTGTGTGATATCAAGGAGTTTATAATCACTTAATTGAAAGAAAAAAGTGTCCTTAATTAAATCAAAGAATGCACCCCAAACTTGTTTAGACACTTAGGACTCTGGTGTTTTATCACGCTTTTCCTCATTTAGAAGCGGTGCTTTCATGTGCTTCTGAAAGCAAGATGGACTTCTCACAGATTCTTAGAAGGAAGTCAGTACCTTCTGGGGCATTTTTGTGGCCACTGGAACTGTGCTTTTAAAGGATGACAGATGTTTCCTTAGAAAGGTAGGCACATTTGCACCCAAGATGCTAATGGCAAAAACTACATAGATAACAGAATAAACTGCATCACATTTGTTACTGTTGAGTTCCCGCAATGAGAATCTGGAAAAAGGAGAGATTGTTGGAACTGCCGCTCTTGGCAGCTTCCCACAGAATGAAGAGGGAAAGCAGCAATATGCTTACAGATGTTGATATGCCTGTTGCCATGACAATGTCAGTCGCTGTCTTTGTGGCTGTTGCTAGGATGGCAGCAGCTGGCTCCGACTCCATCTGTTGTCCTGACTACAGCATCTGCCTCTACCTTAGCTGCTATGTGTCTAGCCCGGGCCCCTTGCCCTCTCCTCAGCTTCTGCTGTGTCTACGTTTGCAACATCTGCTGGTTTGTCTTTGTTTTGCATATGCGGCTTCATGTACGGTTTATGTGATCGCCCATTTTAGATGACAATTGTATTTAAATTGTACTCAATGCAGGAGTCTTCCACTGTGTCCAAAGTGTGGACCCCAAAGGGGTATAGCTTTCAGAAATAAGGAAGTGATATTATTTCCCTTCTCTTACCCAATCAGGCCAAAACTAAGGATTCTGTTCAGGTCTGGGTTCCACATTTTGGAATGGGCAGAATTGTAGGGAAGAGCCCAAGTGGGTTAGTGAAGGGTCAGTCAGTTAACATTTATTAAGTACCTCATATGTGCTATGTGCTGGGAAGATAAAGAAAGTCAAAGGCAGTCCCCCACAAGAACCTCATCGTGTAATGGGGGGAGAGAACACATAAAAAGCAGATTAAAGGTGGCAAAGGAAGGTAGCAAGTTTCCCTGGGTTTCTTAAAGGAGCTGTCCAATGTGCCCCTTCTATTGTGTCTAGTCAGAGGGACAAAGGGGAATCAGGGAGAATGGGGAATTAGGAGTTTAAGAGTTGATTAAATTTTTCAGGAAGGTGATTTACTGGAGCAAATGAAGAAGTCCAGTGGCTCAGACACAAAATGGCTCATATTAATATGAAATTAAAATTAATTGAAAGAACAGAGGATGCCTGAAAAATAGAGTTGGGGGTATATCTGTTTATGTCTTTAAATATTTGAAAGACTCTCCTATTGGATTTAGTCTGCCTGATCTCATAAAGAAAAATCAGGAGTAATGGTTAGAAGTTGGGAAGAAAAGGGTACAGACTTGATCTCGGGGAAGAACAAGAGGAAGCAAAAAATCCTAATGATTGGAACTTTCCCAAAACATGTTCCTTAAAAGGTCTTTAAGAAAAGTTTTGACAACCACTGAATGAGTCCAGTATAGAAGGAATGGTTGAGCAGATGCAGTTCAAATCAGGTCCTTTTTGAAATTCTACAGTTCCTTGAAATATCCCTTACCTGTGAAAGGCTGTTTCACTAAAGATGTTTTCCTTTGCCAGACTTTCTGTTCCTGACACTTGAATTATTTCCTTGGCAACTTCAAATTTTCCATTGTAGCAAGCCCTGGGGTTAAAGAAAATATAGGTTCTTTTTAAAATGCTGTGAAAGTCACATAACATACCTTGGAGACCCAAGGGCCATTAGGTAATACTCACAAGTGCAAAGGTGTGTCTCCATAGATATTAGCTATGTGTGGCTGAACATCAAAATCACTTTGGAGCAAAAACTTGACAATATCATGGTGTCCAAATCGAGAGCAGAAATGGAGAGGTACATGGTCTTCGTTATCTTGGGCATTCACTGTCATCAACCACAGAGAATGGAACAGGTTATTGGGATGGTTTATCATTCGGTTTCCATTTGAGCAATTGTTTAATACCATGTCCTGTGCCTGGGGTGTTCTCAGGAAATTCTAATTGATAATGATACAGTTCAGTACAACTCAACAAGCATTTATTAAGCCCTTTATAAGGGCTTATGTGCTAGGTGCTGGGATTAAAAAGAGGAACACAAGATAAACCCTCGCTCTTGCCCTTAAGGAGCATGTATTCTAGTGACTAAATATCTCATTCCCTCAGCATCCTCTCCCCTTTGATTGAACTTTATGAGGAATCCACAAAGGGAAAAAAGGATTTACGATTAATAGGAACCATGAGTTTACACTTTGACCATGTGGTGGCAAAGTCTGACACAAATCTCTTCAGAAGCACTAGTTTACAAAGGCAGAGTTCCCTTAATTTTAAACATATGATTTATACCAATCATTCTTACTATGACACATTATTAAATCCCCTTAAAAAGGATAATTAAGGCCACTTGATGGATAATCAATGATGGAAGCTTTTGAATTATAATATTAAAAATCTGTACTCTTCAGATTAACCCTAATTCCCTGAAGGGTAGAGTAGTCAGTTGCTCTTTGATATTCTAGACAATCTATTTGAATGGGACATGGGGAAATGGCTCTGGAAGGGGTGCTACCCTCAGAGAGAGTTAAAGGATCTTCCCCTCACCTCAACTATCAAAAAGTCTGCTGAGCCCTATAGGTAGATAAGAGTATTGTTTTTACCATATTAAATCACTGAGCTGATTTCTAAGACTATGTGTAGTAGAATTGGCCTAATAGAGAGAAATTGTGGTGAGTATGTATATGCAGGATTGTATCTCACAAATGCTGGAGATAGTAAATATTAAATTGAATGTTTAGTGATTATTTCACCTTTTGATTTGTCTCTTAAATTCTCTTCTCTTTTTGAGGATAGAGATGGAATAGACATAGGAGAGCCAAGAGGTATAAGACCATGTAACGAGGCACAAGGATGATTTTCAACACTGTCTGATCTCATAGTTCCTAGGGGCCCCAACTAGGTTATAACTACTTTGTACTTATTTTGTTTATTGATCTGAACCCCTGCCTGTCTCCTCCTTCCCAATTTTAGTAGATTCTAGGTTTTGTGAAGGCAGAAATTGTTTCATTGTATTTTTATTTTATTGTTTCATTATTTTTGTACCTGTATTATAATGAATAACTAAATAATAATAAAGCAATCTCTCCAGAAGATAGTGGGACTTGATAAAAGTTGGTTGATTTGAATTATTGAAGAGGAAGAATGATGTTTTTGATACAATCACAACATCAAACATCCATGATCCTATTGTGACAAACTCTCATGAAATGTATGGATGGCATCTAATCAGCTGGCTTATATATAATTGAACATTAAGTGCAAGCTTGAGGAGAATCAAGGATGCTTTCAAGTCATACTTCCCAAGCTCTAAGGAGATTCTAGTAAAGTCAATTTCAAAAAGAGTTAGGGAAGAGCTTGTGCATCATAGAGGCTTTGAAGCATAGTGGTCATGGTTTGGCCATAGAGAGAATGAGACATGGGTTCAACTGTGCCTTACAGGATTTACTAGCCTTGGGATTCTGGACGAGTCAAGCCCTTACACTGTTTTTGCTTCAGATAATTGACGGGGAATTATTTCTATAGTAATTTATAAGTGGTGGTGCTCAGCATTGGTAGAGAGGCCTTTTTCCACAGAAAAAATCACAGATTTTATTTTATCCAAAGTGTATGTTGGACCATCCATAGGACCCTCTGTTGGGATGTAATCAATGGAGTTCCTTTAGAGGATGGATAGGTTTGATGAGGTGGCTTGTGCTTTTCTGTGAAAGGCAGGGCAACATAATTGAAAGAACAATAGAAATAAAATCAGGAGACTTGGATTAAATCCCCACTTTGCTAATCACTACCTGAATGACTGTGAAAGTCATAGCTTCTCTGAGCCTCAATTTTCTGATGTATAAAATGAGAGGTTTTGACTTGATTGAATCTAAGATCACTTCCAGCATCAACACCTAATGGTCTTATGATGGTGTGATCTTGAAGGTCACTTCTAGCTTTAATATTTTCAGATTTATAATTTGGTAATTAAACAATCATAGGTATTATTTCTATAGTGTTTAAGGTTTAAAAACTGTTTTATGACTGGTGTCTCATTTGATAAGCATTATGTCCCTGCCCTCTGGGTGCTTAAAATCTAACTTGGAAAACAGGATTTACTCATGCACTAATCAATTAAGAAGTCCATCAAGCAGGAAAATAATCGCGTGCCAAATTACGTGCCCTAGACAGTACCAGTGTGTCAACCAGCTTTGGAGGAGCCATTATTCCTTACAGGAGCTACTGTTTGACAATGGAACAACCCCTAAGCAGCAAGAGGAGGAACAATAGTAACAATGAATTCTTCTCCCTGAGAATGGAAGGCAAGCCTCGGCAGAAGACTGGGCACCTACAAAAAAAAAGAGTTGTAGAATGGGAAGGAGGTCGTGATAATGGGCAAATCTCAAGCTCTGGGGCTTCCAATTTAGGTTGATTTATTTTGGAAACCAGCAGGCATTAACACATGCTAGCTTCCATGACATGTCCTTGAGGGTGATGGTATAATGCAAGTGGAGGTGCTCAATGTAATTTTCTCTTAGTTTTCTTCTTTTTCTGTTTTTGGGTTGGTTTGTTTTATGCAATTCTCAGTTATTATTGTGAATCAGAATGTGAATCAGAACATCCCCAGGGATGTTTTTAGGAGGAACTTGTTTTCTCTTTCATGTAGAAATGAGAGACACAGTATGCCATAATGCATAGACGCTGGATTTGGAGAAGCTTGTTGAAATCTTGCCTAAAACACTGTCTATTTTATCCTGGACAAGTTCCTTAAATCTTATCAGCATCATTTCCCTCATAAAGATAGGAGGAGATGGATAGCATTATAGTGTACAGAGGGCTGAGCCTGGATTCAGTAAGGGTTATCTTACCAGGTTCACATCTGACCTCAAACACTTGCTAGCTGTGTGACCTTGGACAAATGACTTAACCCTGTTTACCTCAGTTTCCTCATTTGCAAAATGACCTGGAGAAGAAAATGACAAATTACTCCTATCACTTTGCCAAGAAAACCCCAAATGGAAACCCCAAGACAAAGTTGGATGTGAATGAAATAACTGGACAACAACAACAAATAAAGGTATTGGGCTCAATGACGTCTGAGGTCCTTCCTGGCTCTAAATCTTTGATCCTCAGATAATAAATTCACAAATCCTTAATGATTCTTATGTTTGAGCTCCTGCCAGGTATTTAGCATTTCATCTTCCCCTCAGTCATCTTAGATGGTGTTACCACACCTCTGGGGAAGCCAGATATAATCCTAGGCTATTTACTCATGTAAATTCACTGCCCTTTCATGTCCTTATTAGAACCTTATTGGAGGAGGTCAGTAGGCTCAGAAGCAAAGTAGTGATTACATTATTCTTCATGACCAACCTTTTAATTCTTTAAAGTTTTTTTTCCAGTCAGTCCGGCTTTTCAGTGTTGATTTTTTATTTTAAAGAAAGAGTATTCGATTGGCATATAAGGTGGTTTTCTTGTTTGCACTATAGATTTCTTATGTTGCGGCATTTCTGTCTTGTTTAATTTCATCACCTATTTATGAATTCATTTGGTAAAATGAATGTCCACCAAAAAAATCCCAATGATGCTTTGACTGTCTACAGAACAGGATTTTACATTAAATGGGTTTATCTTGGAGATTGTCTAAAAGGTTGTAATCAAAAGAATTTACTTATGATTTCCCAAAACCTAAGAAAAATATTATGTGGGGACTTGTGTTCACAAGATATGATTGGTTAGTGATCAGTCAATAAATATGTTTTAAGGATCTACTATATGCCAGTCATGAACAATACATATTTTGATTCTCATTTCAATGGAAAAATCAAGGAAAAAAACTAAATAAATATTTTTAAATAGTCACAGATTTTGGGTTTTTCATGTGAAGAAACATGAGAATGCAGGAAAACTTGGTTTCCTGGGCCAGCACATTGTAGATGCTTGATAAATGTTTATGGGATGGCTGACCAGTTCTTGCTAGATAAGTGACACAAATGTTCCATTTAATGTTCCGTATATATGAGTTTGAAACCACCATCTCCATGCCTTTGCAAAGGCATGTTCTCCCTCGTCACAGTCTCTGGAAGCCCCTTCAACTCAAGTGCTTTCTTGACACCCCCATTACAAATGTCCTCTCTCAGCAAAAATCACTTTGTATATTGATTTCATTTTTAAATTGATTCCCATGTTTCCCCCTGCTATCATGGAAATTCCTTGAAGGCAGAGTCAGTATGATTTTTATCTTGGTACCTAGTGCCTTAGGAAAAGGAAAAAAATAATAAATGGGGGTACATTAATGAAGATTCACCTTGGGAAAGTTGTAATTTTATCATCTATAGCATAAGGATAATAATCCACTCTAACACCTTCCTCTTGGGGTGTGGTTGTGAGGCTCAGATGAGATGATGTTTACAAAGTGCCTTTTAATCCTTCAACCTTAATGGAAATCAGCTTGTGCTGTCATTGTTGCTCCCATCATCATGATCATTACCACAACTGTCATCATCACCCACATGATCATCGTCACAATCATCATCCCCATCCCCATCATCATCATCATCAAAATGAGAAAGGAAATGATGGAATAGTGTGAAATTCAAATAAAATGGAATCTCTGAGGGCTGCAGATTGCTTTGGCAAACCACTAATTAACCTTGTCTATATTTTATTGTATTTTTATTTATTTTGTTAAACATTCTCGAAGACATTTTAATCTGTTTTGTTTTCTTTTCAGGGTTTTAGAGGTTTGAGGCTTCTAGTTTATCTTTTTTGTTGTAGCGGATAGAGAGCTAGCTTGGGGAAGCAGCATCCTAACTCTGACATACTGTCTGGGTGATTGTAAGGAAGTCACATGGCCTCACAATGCCCCAGTTGCAGATAAACTGCTATGCCCATCAGTATAGAAAGTTTCTCCTTGGGAATTTCTTCCCCAGTGAAATCACACATCTGTTCAAAAAGAAAATTATTGTATTTCAAAATCTATATTAATTGTTCATTTCAAAAGTACATGCATTCAGGAAAACAGACATCATATTTCTCATGTAAACTATCATGAGCAAGCATGTGTAATATTGATGATTTTTTTAGAATCATATTGATAATCAGGAAGGATTCTTGGCTATGTAAAATGATCTTTCTCAAAGAATCCTAGTCCAACCCCAGCTAAAATAACCATGAAGAAAGAAGGGGA